>VRLP01001810.1:0-111298 GCA_009660295.1 Lophius piscatorius | reverse complement strand
CAGGAGGGAAGGTGAACCAGCATCTGCTGCCATCCGTAGGTCATTTGTGACTCTAAGCAGAGCTGTTTCTGTGCTGTGGGCGGAGCGGAAACCAGACTGAAAGGTACCTAGTACCTTTTACTTTTATAGTTGTTTAATTTTGTACTGTACCTTCTACTTTTATAGTTTTTTACTTTTATACAAGTACCTTTTACTTTTATAGTGTTTTACTTTTATACTAGTACCTTTTACTTTTATAGTTTTTTACTTTTATACTAGTACCTTTTACTTTTATAGTGTTTTACTTTTATACCAGTACCTTTGACTTTTATAGTTTATTAATTTTGTACTAGTACCTTCTACTTTTATAGTTTTTGACTTTACTTTTCTTATTACTTCTAAACTTTGAGTACATTTCAGCGTCAGTACTTTTTCACTTGTACTGGAGTTAATGTGTATATCAGTGTGTATATTTGTATAGTAAGTTGAATACTTGTACTTCTAGTGTAGGAGTGTTAAACCCTGGGAGAGGGTGGAGGATTGGGATCCTCGTAGAGCCGGTGACTACGGTTAAAGTAAGCGTCTGGGGAAAGAGGATGGATGGGTGACATAATAGTGTGTCCTCCAGGGGGCTGAGGTGAGTTTGCACATGTGAGAGTGTTGGAGCTGGTGGAGCCATACCTATGCCATGTTTCCTGAACTCTTTGACCACTCCCAGACTGAGGATGTAGGCTACCTGTGTGTCCACGGGGAAACTGGAGGCAAGGATGTCTCCATCCTAACACACACACAGACACACACACACACACACACAAAGTAGATTTATGATACCAGTACAGTCGAATAAATCCAATTCCACTATGTCACTACTAAACATCTGCGAGGTACGAAAGGGTTTTAGGGCATGATTTCAACCTTTTATAGTTTAGTGTGAATTACATCCGACATTCAGGAGTTCATCTCAGAACCTCCTCAATAGTAGGTATGACTCTCGTCCTCGCTGATGTTCTCTGTCTTGATTTCAATATTCTTCTCTTTAAATTCAAGACTCTTCAGACTCTGAAACCTCTGTATCTCTAAGACCTCCTTCACATTTCCAGGCCCGCTTGCACCCTCAGATCCTCCTCCTCCATCAATCCTAACTTTCCTCCCGCCTTACTGAACAACCGTTGTTGCCCTCGGATCTGGAACTACCTCCCACAGGACATCCGTAATACCAATCTCCTTTGTGTCTTTAGATCCCGGCTTGAAGTCTCTTCTTTAAACCAGGCTTTTCACACTGATCATAATCATGCAAACATTTTTTTTTATTAGTTTGGTTATTTTGTTGATTTTCATAGTTTGCAGATTGTTTTAACTTTGATGTTACTGATTGTTTACAACCACTTCATAGAGCCTTCTTCATAGTATGTCTGGCATCTTCAGCAACACAGGTTCATCCACCCATTTCTTACGCTTATCTGGGGCGCAGTTGCGGTGGCAGTAGGCTATGTGGGATTTTCCAGACATTTCCCCTCACCAGCAACACTCTCCAGCTCATTTTGGAGGATCCCAAGGCGTTCCCAGGCCAGATGAGATACATAATCTCTCCAGAGAGTTCTGGCTCTACCCTCTTCCCAGCTGGACTTGCCTGGAAAACCTCCAAAGGGAAGCATCCCGATCGGATAAGTGAAGCACCTCAACTGTTTCCTTTCAACACGAAGGAGCAGCAGCTCTACCCCAAACTCCCTACGGTAGTTCTGCAAATTATCTCTTACGCTGACCCAGCAACCACCAAGAACCTCATATCCTCATTCATTTAAACAAGCTCAAATATATGTAAAAAGAAAAAGCTCCTTTTTCAATGTCCCTAATTATCTTTGCTCCACAAAACCAAAAGGACAAATCAGTTAGCTGCAGCACTTCTTTCCCATTGTTCTTTCTCGTCAACCCGTTATCCCCTATTTCTAGTTTTGGTTTCCTGCCGGAGTGTAACTCAGCCTCAGGCACCGGTTCATTAATTAGCAGACAGGGAACAGACTTCTATATTTATGTGCTCCACTTCCTGAACTAACAGCACACTTCCATCGTCAAAGAACACGCTTTGTAAAAGCTCTGTATCTTTATGCTGAGGGACTGGACATCGTACCTCTTTGTGTACTTTGGTCCGGCCTTTGATTTCGGCCACAATCATTCCCACGATGCCTCCTCTGAAGGTGGCAGCGAGGGAGAAGAACTTCTTGTTGGAGGTGATGTCCTGATACCATGAGTCTGGGTATCTGCACACAAAGGACACAAACATCAGCATACTGGACAGATTTTCATGACATTTGCTGGGAGGATGTGTCACAGGCCAGAAAAGTCCCCTCTAGATTTTTGTGTAGATCATAAAAAAAAAAAAAATGGTGGTTTCGGTAATTATTTTCATGTTCCTGAACATCTGGCATGTCAGGTATATTTAGGGTTTTGGTATCTATAATTATGTACAATTTGTTCAAGTTTCAAATAAAAATTCATACAAGTCAGTTAAATATGGTTTAAATTTGTCTGTACAGCATGTATATGTTAATTTTCCTGTATTCTTTCATACTGAAATATTGATCGCGCAAATAAAAGCTTTTAAAATGTCGGTTTCCTCAATATATATATTTATCAATGTTATTGGTTTTTAAAATGTAAATGCAATCGTCTGGATGTAAAATAAATCAATTTTTGATAAGATGAGAAGATAGCACTTTATCAATCCCCAAGGAAATACTGGATGTGCCTGAGATTACTCCAAAATCTTAATTACGCACCAATACAATAACAGACTAAAAACAACTAGACTTCCCTCAAAAATAAAGGAACGTCCAGGAGGTTCTCAATTGGATTCAGGTCTGGGGAACCCGAGGGCCACTCAATGGAATCAATGCCTTCATCATGAAGAACCTGCTAGTGGACACCAGCGGTGACGGCCGCGGCCACGCTGAAGGAGGAGACATTTTGGACAGAACCTGTCTGATGAGAAACCAGAAGGGCAGCAGCTTTGTCTGATGCTGCCAGTTGCCAGTCCTGCTGCTGGGTTGTTGTCCTTCTACAGTCCTGTCCAGCTCTCCTCAAGTATTGGCCTGTCTTCTGGTATCTCCTCCACGCTCTTGCAGCTGCGCTGGGAGTTATAGTGATGGCACATATGGATGTTCCATCCTGGATGAGTTGGACCGCCTGGTCAACTTGAATGGGCTGCAGGTACCAAATCATAGTACCAGTAGAGAGAAGGACACCAGCAAAAATACTAAACTAGATAGAAATCAGTCAGGCCAGACGAGGAGAGAGAAATGGTCTATGGACACCAAATGCAGAACCAGAACTTTTTGGGGGGGTTGTCCTGCTGTTGCCTCTCCGGTCCACCTGTTGTCACTTTAATTTTAACCAAAGCCGCTGAAACTGATTCCTAATCACTTATACCCCCTTTCCACCAAAAATAACCTGGTGGCAGTGTGGTGCTGGTGCTAGTGTGGTGCTGGTGCTAGTGCCAGGGCTTAGTTGGTTCAATACGTGCATCTTCTAAGAACCGGTTTGCTATTCCATTGACAAGGAGCCAAGTCAGCACCACGCCATTGTATCACTGTGTAATATAAACGGTTCTTGGGTCTAGACCTGCAGAGAGTTGGTGCTTGCCTGGCACCGGTTTTTGAGAGCCAGGAGCTGGTGCTTAGGCAGTCGAAAAGCAAAGCGCTGTTGCTAAGTCAGGCTCTAGCTCTGAACTAGCCCTGGAACCAGCTCGGTGGAGAAGGGGTGTTACACTTGTTGTATTACTGTGATGAATAAGTGCCCTCTTAATACTTTTGGGCAGTGGAGTATATAAGGAGTAAAAGCAAAGTAGTCTTACTCGATTGGGAACCAATCACTGCAGAGCAGCTTGACATTCTCTATGTCATCATGGCAGAGGAAGCGGAGCTGGACTTCACTGAGAGCTGTGGGAGGCACCACGTCACTCATTCACACCTGCAGCAAGAGATGGGAGCAGGAGAGTTTGGTGAGTCCAACCAGCTTAAAGCATTAAGCTAATTGAAACAACAATTTTAGAAACGGTGATGAATCAGCAATGTGTCCTCACTCCAATCAAGAACAGTCGTCTGAGTAAAACCGAGTTAACCTACCTGAGACAGATTAACTGACCCACTGGATTGTGATGGACTGCAGGTTAATGTCAGGGGGTTAAAGCAAGAGAGATTCAAAGAGATTCTCTGACACAACATATAAACTAGCATCAAAAACACAATTGTGTACAAAATCCAACAACATCGTGAAACCAAATCACGAGTAAAGAAACAGAATCTACTGTCCTGACTGAGGATCATGTGACCTCGGTAACCATTCACAATTATCTTTATGTGAGCTCTGGCATCGTTAACAGAGACTGTTTCGTTCCATTTTTCTTTCACTGTTATCAGGTCAAATTTTTGCTTTGATCAAAATTACATATGAACAGAGAAATAAATATTCTGAATGTTTGGCAAATACAATATGTTGACCTTTCCAAGATTTATGATATCAACTCATTGATTCACTGAAACGTTATGTTGTTAACGTACATAACTCATATGATATATGTGTTATCATTAATTAAAGTACGTCATGAAATACATTTTTTAATAGCCTGTAGTCCCGATATCCAAAATAATTACCTACATTCAGCTCATTCAAACTTAATCCGTGTAAATTCCTTTTGATCATTTCTAAACTTTCATTGGTCTGGTATATAAATTGAATATATGTTAATCTAAAAAGCTAAATACATTCCAGGATTCCCTTTATATTCATTTCAGTGAGTATTTGCTTACGCAGAATGAAAACAAAATATTGTTTTCTCGCCAGTTCCTGTCAGTGCATTAAAAAGATAGAATAAATGATTAATAAAATGAACAATACCTAAAATAAAAACCAAGCCCATGTTTCAGACACAATTTCACACAATTAGCAGTCTTGTTTAGCAGCAGTCCTGAGTCGAGAAAAGGTGCGTCTAAGGCCCGAGATGATGATAATAATACATTTAATTTATATGATGTGATAAATAGGTTGATGAAATCTACAGCGGACACATGTCAAATATCCTACAGTAGTAGCTGTGACAGTATTAAAGGGTTAAATCATTCATGAATAACTAAAAATGGAGAAACAGAACTTTGAAAATATACTATTAATTATTACTGTTATTATTATTAATCATTTAGGAAGCAATTCAAACAAAAGTTTAAAGTTTTGAGACACTCAGACGTGGCTCATTTCGAAGGCTCTCTATGATAATGAAGTTAGACGATGCACAACTAATCTCACCAATTAAATTTTTTGTGGAAACTCTGTTACTTTTTATTATCATTATTTTTTAACTACAACTACATACTGAAAAATAGTAATGGTGCAATAAATGATTATATTTCTTTCATTTTTAAATCATAATCTAATCGGTGTATAATATACCGACAATCGTCACCAAAAACGTTACTATAATAAAAAAAGACAATGTAACATATGTGGCCCTGATATTACATCTATGGTATGTTTTGGGCCCAAAGAAAAATTGAACTGTGATTGTTGATGGTTCCAATTCCTCTCAAGCGTTGTTCAGGTATGTAGTGCTGGAAAGTTCAAATGTGGGACCTATTTAATCCAATATTTATTTACTCGCGCTACACCAAATTAGTAAACTTCACGATATTTCTTTTAATTGCTAAACAGATGAAACTTTCTATATTTGTGCATCAAAACATCTGAATCATCTCCGTACTTTCTCTGCATAACAGCCAAGACACGATTAAGGACTGGATGGAAGCAAATTTGCTTCAGTTCTTATCCGTCTCAGTCATGGCCAAGTTCTACCTACTCTAAAATCTCTAGGCCGACACGTGGAGCATGCACACCGTCAAATGTGCATGCTCCACGTGTCGACACCTTTCAACAATATTTAACACTCACGCTCACAGCCTGTGGTAAAAGGCTGTGTCAGTCATGTTTTACCACTAGAATTAGGTCATCTTTCTTTCTTTCTTTCTTTGAAATGAAATGACAGCGTCAATCTCTCATTACCCATCCTCTGGATTATTGTAATGCATTGTTTAAACATCTTGCTCAGAAGGCAGCCGCCATACCTGAAAGAAAATCAGGAAAGCGTGATAATGATAACGTTTCCCTGTTTCAGTTTCCTTTCATTGGCTGCTTGGTCTTTTCGCAGGGTGGTTTTAAAATAGTAATCTAGACTTCTGATCATTTATCCTGTGGACAAAGCTGAGGAGCAAGGGCGTGCCATTGTTTTTTTTTTGGGCACCGACACTCTGAAATAACTTTCCTGAGGAACTCTGACAAGAAACTCCACCGCTGGCTTTTAAATTGTCTCAAAAAACTAACCCTGCTGAGACTCCGTCTTTTTTTTACAGAAAACGGACAAATTACATTATGTATTCTTATTTTTCAATACAACTTTCCTTTTCTCACTTTGTTGATCTTCTGTAACGCTTACATGTCTCCTGCGGGCATTTATGTAGTTCTACCTGTCTAGCTGGTGCCCTAAGATAAGATACGATCAGATAAGACTGTATTAAGTCCAAAGGGACATTATAGTATAACAGCAGAACACAAGTCAGGCAACATCATAAAATACACAACGGACAAAATACAAGGTTGAGATAAAACTAAAGTAAACAGAGAATACTAAAAAAAAAAAAGGTTTGTAAATTGAAATGTATGACAGGAGATTTAACATAATGTGTTTATGAATATAAGGGTATAAATATTGGAAATTTTAATCTGAAGCAGAGGGTAGTGATTTGACCACAGCTGACCAGCCATCTAAAGAATGTCGGTGGAGAAGTCGAGAATCTCCAAGAAAGTCTGGTACCCCCAGATCACATATTCGCCAGTGTCAAGCGATTCAGAAATTTTCTTCTGCTTGTCCGTTGGCAACAGGCTTTTCCAGACATCCCTCTCCCCGCAACACTCTCCAGCTCATCTTGGAGGATCCAAACGCTTTCCAAGGCCAGATGAGATACATAAGTCATCCCCCAGTTGGATGTGCATGGAAAACCTCACTGCAGCTCTTATATAGTGAAATCCCACAAGTGTGGCCACTTACTTTACACATTTATCCACTGACTCTTTGTTTTTTTTTAATGCATTATTTCTTACATTTGTACTTTGAGTGAAACAACCAACAAATTGAATGAATGGACGAAAATGACAACAGTTGCTGTTAAGCAAATAAAGTTGTTATTACCAAGACGTTAACTGCTGCGACCTCCTCTTTAGGTTTTCGGTTCATTAAAATCATGAGGCATTTGAACCAAGACAATATAGATTAGCAGAAAGCACATTGTGTTCATCTTAGCAAAGTAATGACTCATTACACTACTCATCTGACCGGAGACGTTGGTAAACAAACATTTGTATAATATTGTCACTAATGTTGGTGTAACTGAAGACAACTACCATTTATATCATGTTAAAATAAAATTCAGTCAAAATACAATAAAACGAATCGAACTCATTCAAGTCCAACAGCTTCCTGCTCATTAGCTACAGGCATAGATTAGCATAGTGTTGCTAAGCTAACGTACCTTGATTCAACTGTCAGACCGGAGGAAAGTCGGTGATAGTTTTATTCCCTTCGGAATTAGTCGGTACAAACACTACGCCGGACACAGCATCATATAAAGCTGGTCTTGTCCCGAAGCAGACGAGTCTTTCATTACTGAGTTTGCTTTACATTGACTCTTGAGCTAGCCGCAGCGGAGATATCTGATCGCTGGATGTTTACTTCCTGTTTCGGACTGATGACGTCACGTCGGAGCGTTTATGTAGCAGGTATGTAAGTAAACAACATATGATTCTGCCTTGGTTTATTTTTAGTCTAATTTTATTTGTCAAGTTTTACACCCATTATATATATATATATATATATATATACTTTCAGGTCAATCAAGATTGTTTAATTTGCAGCACTGTATGCGGCATATACAAGTTTAAATTTGATTAAATCCAGCCTAATTTCCATTGTTTTCAGCAATTCACCATTAACAGTACACAAACAAAAAACAGTAAGTCGTTATGAAACAGTGTTTTATTGCCACCTACAGCCTGAAGATGACTCTGACTGTGTAATAAAGAATCTATTAACTTTCCCCTTTCAGCAGGAAAAAAAAAACACGGATTATCGTTGTGGTGCTTCTACAAACAACACAGAAGGCATAAAATACTCAGGATCCCTTCGGTGCATTTCACCAAGTCTTAAGTCCAGACTCAGTGAAAAAAGAATAATCGCCTGACTCCGATCTCACACGGCTGTGTCTTCTTGAAGAAACTTACTTGGGTTCCATCTAAGAAATATTTAGAAATAAAATCCTTATCATGAAAAAAAAAAAAATCAAAGATGAAAATAACATTAAAATAATAAAGTCAACATAATATAAAAACCTAATTTAAACTGTCCTCGGGTCACACAAAATAGAGGCCTGTGCAGTTGATTTTGTGAAAATATCATTTGCACTTTTTATGGAGACTGTTTCAAATTTTGACAAATTTCTGTGCTGTTTGAAAATGAAGCCAAAAATCCATCAGAAAATAGTGTGAGAAATAATACGTGAGGCAGTGATAGCGTTGGGAGGTTTAGTTTGTGAATAAAAATGCTGTGTAAGACAAAAATCTAAAAGAAAAAAAAGGAATGAAGGGACAGACGGTTTCAAAAATCACACTATATGTTACAATCCCGAAAAGTCGCCACGTTCGCTGCAGATCCTTCGTTTTAACGCAATAACTAACAGACCATTCCATGGATCATTTGAGAATTTTGTACCCACGTAGACCTTAGTCCGAGGAATAACTTGATTGATTTTGGGAAAGGTCAGTTGTAAACCTCTGACACTAGGGGGAGCTTTATCTCCAAAGGTTTTTGCACCATGGTTAGTAAACCGTTGGTCCGATTCAGTCCAAATTTGGTGCAAATTAATCGACTCGAGGAAATCTATCTTGTATTTACCGTTTTCTACCCAAATCATTCAGATTTCACTCATCAGGGGGATTGTTTGTACAACACAGTGGATCGGGGACTATTCGGAGGTATCCGCTTTCTGTCAGGGGTGACAGCGTAGGCCTAGTTTTCTATGTATGAGGAGTATATATATTGAAAAAAAAGCAGTAATCCAATTCATCAGTATTTATTTGTATAGATGAAGATAATGAATTCCAACAGTGACCGTCCAATTCACTGACTAATTATGTTACGCGATGGATGGCTGTCTGTCATGTTCCAAAAAAACTGGGGAAAAAAATCCTTTATTCAATCATGTATAACGCTAACGTGTTGAGACTCAACCGGTTCTCCATCACGTCATAAATAGACAATCACAAACAAATGGAGTAATTTAGAAAAAAAAACTTACTGTTCTTAAGGTCATGTGCCTTAAGAACAATAAAACGTTCTTAAGGCAATAAAACACAGCCAACATAGACCAAAGGAGAAAAACAAAGAAGTGTAAAACGTATCACAGTAGCAGAAAAACATGTAGACCTAAGAGAAACTCTTAGTTCTGCATGTACAGTCAGATAAGGTCTACTTATCTGACTGTACATAAGACTTTTGCAAATATTATTCCCCAGAGTTCCTTCTCTTGCTGAGAAAATAAAAGTGGAGGACGTATGTTCGTATAGCAGGCTTTAGTTTAAGCTCTTTTATTGGAGGATTTCTTTTTTTTTGCATGAAACCACGTAAACAAGGTTTTATACGGGCAAAAGTTTACATCATGGCTATAATCAGGTGTGTTTCTGGCGGCGTGGGGCCATCTGCTGCCTTCTCATCACTACTGTTATCCACACACTCAGATTAAAGGGCCAGTCTGCTAAATTATGAAGTGAAAAACACATCAAAACGTTCATTTATGCCGTCATCTAACATCTACATGCTACAGGTCAGATTTTGAAATCCGTTTCTCCTTGTAATGTTCTGTATTTTACGTGAAGTTTTGAGTTGAATAGTTGATCCTTCTGTTCTAATCTTTGGAGGGAAATATTAAATTCAATTTAAATTTAATAGCATCAAGGACAAAAACAGTTTGGTTCCCCTACTGATATGTAAGATATCTACGAATACAGATCTTTTTTTGAACAGATTAGTTTTCATTCTAATAGATTAATAGAAAATGTGGATTTTTTATTTACTTATTTTAAACGTGATAAACATTTTCACCAAAGTGGATTGATGCTTTTATGCCTTACCTTGTTAAAGTTTCCCCAGCGGCCATAAAAGCCTTCTAGTTATCCGTTGATACCAAAAATGTAAGAAGTAAATGATACAGTTCATGAAAAAAACGTTTTATTCTGGATTCCTTATACTGGATTCCCTGGAGAACTTATACCCAACCTTTGCAGATGTTAACCCGCCTCTACAGTGGTTAACCAGCTCCTTCGGGGGTTAACTGGCTCCTGCAGAGGTTAACCGGCTCCTGCAGGGGTTAACCGGCTCCTGCAGATGTTAACCAACTCCTGCAGAGGTTAACCGGCTCCTGCAGATGTTAACCAACTCCTGCAGATGTTAACCAACTCCTGCAGAGGTTAACCAGCTCCTGCAGGGGTTAACCGGCTCCTGCAGAGGTTAACCGGCTCCTGCAGAGGTTAACCGGCTCCTGCACAGGTTAACCGGCTCCTGCAGATGTTAACCAGCTCCTGCAGATGTTAACCAGCTCCTGCAGAGGTTAACCGGCTCCTGCAGAGGTTAACCGGCTCCTGCACAGGTTAACCGGCTCCTGCAGATGTTAACCAACTCCTGCAGAGGTTAACCAGCTCCTGCAGAGGTTAACCGGCTCCTGCAGAGGTTAACCGGCTCCTGCAGGGGTTAACCGGCTCCTGCAGATGTTAACCAACTCCTGCAGATGTTAACCAACTCCTGCAGAGGTTAACCAGCTCCTGCAGAGGTTAACCGGCTCCTGCAGATGTTAACCGGTGATAATAGATATACATATATAAACGTTGTGTTAGAAGTATTGCAGGAGTAGGACGACAGCATTGGTCTGCATCTGTTACCATCTTCCTCTGTCACACCAACCAACTTCCTGTCCTCTCCCACCACATCCAGAAACCTCCTCTTCCTTCTTCCCCTTCTCCTCAAGTTGAACAATATCATTTGAATCCTTTGAACTTCCACATTTACAATTCTCACATCTGACTTCCCTAAACTCTCCCTCTCTCTCTCTCGTATTCCTCTTTCATCAGTTCTCCAAAGTACTGCCGCCATCTTGCCTTCACATTCTCCTCACTTGTTGATTCATACCGATCCTTAATCACCCTAACCTGCTGCACATCCTTCCCACCTCTTCCCGTCACACACATGTCAATTTTTAGCCTCTGCTATTAACCTTTTTATCATCCTCCTTTCATTTCATGTCACCTCAGACATTTTACCGTAGTTTTACGTTTGAGCGTTTCACGTAAAACACACTACATTTCCCTTTGTTATTTCTTCTCATCTAAGTGTAACTCATCTCTTTATATTTATATTTTGCAGGACATTTGTTTTGCGGTTTTCGGTGAGATTTCGAGGAGAAAAGGTTCCAGGAAAAAAAAATATTTTTTTTGGTCAGATTTGGCTCCAACCCAAATTAAGGTGAGAGAGTTCTGCTCAAGGACGGGAACTGATAACCGATGGATTCATGTTGGGCTCACGCCCCCCCCCCCCATTACCGAGCTGAGCTGTTGAATCCTGCATGTCTGTATTTTACTGATGTTTTTTTTTTTGAAGGGTAATTAAATCTTAACACAGAGACTGTAGAAATCTTTCTTTGGCAGATAATCCCCCCTCTGCCCTCAAACACAGAAGGCCTTCCTCCTAGCCTTCACCTAAACATTAAACCATTATCAGCATTGGCTCCTCCATAGATCTAAGCACCTCCTCAACTTAATGACCTCCTACCGCCCGCTCAACACACCCCCTCCAGTCGCCCCCTCCCCAGCCTGATCCGGTCACATGCACCTGCGAGTACATAAAAACTTGACGAGCGACCCCGTCGGTGGTTCTGCTCCCGGGCTGCAGCAGAGCTTCTGAGGATTCACACAGACAGGTCTCTGTTCTCCTCCTTCTCCTCCTCTTCCTCCTCCTCCTCCATTGCTCAGGTAGACACACACATGACTCTCAACAGCTGAGCACCGCAGAGCTTTTCATTACAGTCCCAGCGTTATGGAGGAATTACATTAATGCTGATCATTTGATTGTTGTACATTTCTTACAGACTCTACTTTATTATATGTTTATTAAAGGAACGTTTTCTGCTACAACACATATTTAAATGGTTTGACTAAATAGCTCAAAGAAAAGTAACACAAACAGTTGTGGGCGAAGTATTCAGATTCTCAACAGAGGATAGTAGCTTTAAGTAAATTTACTCGATTACTTTCCATGAAGCACCTGCAACTTGATTATTTCCGATGTATTTTACTTTATTCTCCAACTCTGCTACATTTGATGTAACTAGTTACTTTTCGGATTACAATTTCTTCCATTTATCTCAGAAGGCGTGGTTTTTCAATGTTTGTGACGAGACAAAGGATTAAGAGTTTCTTAATGGGCTCAGAAAATTCTCCCCTTTTTTAACCAAGGCCCACAATCACGCTTCTACCTAGTTTTTTTTTTTTCTGCATAATATACATAAACACAGATTTTGTCACAGCTATTGTTTGAAGTTCGTGCATAGAGCTCCCTCTAGTGGGCATAGGTGATATTTTTCAGCCAAAATCCCTCTGTGGGGTCAGAATCCCACAGAGGGAAGTCTAAGTATTGAATACTTAATTCAATACTTAATTTGATTGTCTCTCCAGCGAGGACATTTTTTTAAAATCACCGACAACCCTCCTTTTTACAGTGTGTAACCTTTTTTTCTTAAAACACTGCAGGGATAAAATAATGTCATAAAAGTGCCCCGATAAAAAACAAATATTTATTCACTGTTTCATATTTTAGGGTTTTTGAAGATAAAGACGTGAAAAAGTGCTTTGAAATTTAAAGAATTTCCAAAGCCGGAATTTCACCTTTTTTTTAAGCTTTAGGGATAATGCACTGTAAAAAGAATGTATTTCATGTATTTTTTGAGTCAAGCCTATTAATTTAAGTTGTAAATACTTAATTGAATTGAGTGTTACCAGTTGAAGTAATTTTTTTGAGTCCATCAAACAATTCTTTTTTTCTTCATTTTTTTTTTTTTACAGTGTAAAAATGTCTCTCTCTCTTTCGTTTAATGTTCTGGTGAAAAAAAAGCTTGTTTACGTCATCTTTGTCCTGTGAGAAACCATGAATCTCCAAAACATGAACTCTTCACAAGATCGGCCTGTTTTCAGCTTTGAGACATTTTCCAGATAATACAAGATTGTTTATGGATCATTAATTTGGCGAAAGGAGGAGGAGAGTTTTCCCTCGCCAATAAGGAGCCCTTCATCCCTCATCTTGTCAAAAACACATTTGGAGTTCTGCGGTTTTGCTTGGGCTGATAGTGATCTGAACTGTAACCAGTAAGTAGTGGAAGCAGAAGAATAAAGTAGCATAAAGTATGAATAACATCACATAAATTACCGGTATAGTGGTAAATGTATTTAGTTCCTGTCCACCTGTGATATTCTGCAGCTTTCCATGAAACATGAAAGCTGCTTCTGCAGAAAGCCACGCATCAAACACAGAGCTGCTGAGTTGCACTTAGATAAAGTGTGTGCAGAGCTGCAGGTGTTTGACCGGCTCTCTGTCCCACACCGAAACACATCCTTCACAATAACTGCACAGCCAACAACGTGGAGCCTGGAACGTGGATCTGGACCTGGAAACGAAAAAGAGACTTCTCCTCTGAAGGTGTGACCTCTCTCAGCCAGGATGCGTTCATCGTGGGCTGTGGGTCTCTTCCTGGCCCTGATGCATCTCTCCGACTCGCTGCTGCTGGGAGCCTTCAACATCAAGTCCTTCGGAGACAAGAAAGCCTCCAACAGCACCCTGATGGACGTCATCAGCACGGTCTGAATCTGCATTTTCCTTCCATTTCCTTCCTCCTCTTCTCACATCAAAATGGGAAATATATGTAACATAGAATCAAGTGTGGCCACATTCATTTCATTACAAATAGAAGAGTGACTCTAAACGTGGTTTCAATGATGTCAAGCTCCGAGGAATGGGCTTTTTCAACATTTGTCGTGACATTTAGTTCAAATAAAAACATTATAAATAGAATATATCCATCTGTAACACAGTAAATATATGATTACATTGAATTGTAAGGCAAGCGTAACCTGATGGGATCATTCCACAGATGAAGAGGATCATGGGTAGCAGGTGATTTGATCATGATTGAGATTAAAAGGGATTTCTGGAAAGTTTTGGTCGTTTATGGGATAGATCAATTCTGCAGTTTGTGAACGTTTGTCAGTCTACAGTCCATAATATCATCCAAAGTTCCAGCCAGTCTATTTTTTATCCTTAGAAGATTATCAATATATTTCCCCAAGTGTCATTTTCCCTCCTCTTCCTCACTACTTCATGATCAAATACGTATTTTTTTAAACAAATGTTACCTTTCACCTGTAACCTGACAAACTCATGGAGTCATTCGACCTCATTCACCAATATTTTCTTAAGAATTTCCTTAGGTTTCTTCGTAAGAACGGTTAGTGAATGAAACCCAATTTTTACCCAAGTGATATTATGTTTCCTGTTAACAAGAAGTTTTTCAGTTCCTGTTTATTGCTCTTATTTTGAAGGAGCGGCACGGAAGTTCCGTTAGCCAGTGTGTTGTGCGTGTTGTGCTTTGATGAGATAAATAAGTAACCGTGACTTTTTCTGTGGTCTCAGTTTGAAATGCAGAATTCTGATATGAAGCTCAAACTGTGGCGATGATGTCATCGGGGTTATTTTGCCCTCCGGAGCCTTTTAAGACACGATAAGATTGTTTTAGAGGCCTAATAGAACTTCCTATATCCAGTAAACGTTTCAAGTGCAATATAAGTGAAATTCTCTTTTACTACATTGAACATTAATGAACTTAAATAAACTGGAAAAAACGTGTTTTTATTGGTTTTAAGAGAAACAGGCTTTAATAAAAAACACTAAATATCCTTAAAAAGGTTTTACTTTGGATCATTTGTGTGTTGTTTTCTTTCAGATTGTCCAGCGCTATGACATCATTTTGATCCAGGAGGTCAGAGACAGTGATCTGTCGGCGACCAAAAAACTCATGGAGCACGTCAACAAGTATAACCACACACATATTAAATGTATTATTATTATTATTATTATTATATTATGTTTGTAGTAAGGTGGAGATGATATTATGATATTTGATAATATTTGTGACCTGTGTTTTCTCAGAGGTTCTCCCCAGTTCAGGTACCGTTACATCGCCAGTGAACCCCTGGGGCGCAGCACCTACAAGGAGAGATATCTCTTCCTTTACAGGTAAACAACGACAAAACAGAGGAAATGGAAATCCAGAGAAAGACACGCGAAGACCCCATTCCCCTGAGTTGTACAAGCAACTCCCCTAATTGAGCTCCTAAAATTAAATATGAACAGTGACTTACATGAAAAAGCTCCTCCTAGTTAGAGTAAAATAGGAACTATTAGAGTAAAACACCTTGAGGTGTTTCATATGCAAAAAAATTGGAATAAATTGGACCAACAGTTGGGGAAATATGGCGCAAAACGTTTCGGAGAAATAGCTCCTCTTAGTGGTGGTTATATACAATCGACCTTTCACAAAATCAATCCAGTTCTTCCTCTCACTAAGGTCTATGTGGATGTAAAATTGGAAAATGATGCCATGAAGTTGTTTTTTAATTATTGCATTATCATGAAGGATCTGTGGCGGCGATGATGACGGTTCCATAGATTCCCCGACTCTTCATGGATATTAATATTTATGTTTTAAACTGTTATTTACGTCAGCTCTGCAGCGATACTGTGATTGGGAGCAATGCCGACCAGAATATTGTTTTGTAATATTTTAGTGTTTGAATTCATAACATGTTAATCTCAATCTTATTTAAGTAAATTCAAATTTTATTTTCTGAAACAGCATTATGAAATAATTAACATTTTCCATTTTCCATTTCCATATTCACATTCGCCAAGGCTGCAGTCATTAAAACAGGAAATGAGGGAGGGCTTCCAAACTAAACTACAACCAAATCTCAGAGTTCAAAGTTCAACATGAGACAACGCTAACACGGTAAAACATTTTAGAGTTATTTACTGAGAAAACACAATTTACCTACAAAAAAATAGTAGCAGATTTAAAATGATCAAAAAATCTCATTCAACCAAATATGTTTGATGTTTTGAAACCAATAACGTACTTAATGGGAATTCCAGGAAAATGCCAGACTGTGCTCTATATCGCAAAAGAGAAAAATACAACCTAAATCCTAGATCCGGATCCTTGATTTTTATCCCCCCAAAAAAATGGATTGGACACATCTACATGTTTCACGTCACAAAAAAACTCATTAAATGTCATTAACGTCTGGAGAAATAGCATGAATAAACAAACTATCATCACGTAAACATGGCGTGAGGTAATCAGATAATCTGCCCCCTGGAGGCTGCGAGCAGGAACAGCAGCAAATAAAAATACAGAATGCAGAGAAGCTTTTTACAGAAGCTTCAGTATTCTGTGAGTGGCTGACCAGCAGATCTGTTGTCTGAAGACTTCCTTAAAAGTTTAATGTCCACCACACAAGTTCACAGTCGCACACATGTGATCGAGTGTCTGTTTACAAACAGGGAGGAGACGGTGTCTGTGGCTAAAAACTACACCTATGATGATGGCTGTGAGCCCTGTGGAACGGACACCTTCAGCAGAGAGCCCTTCGTCGTTATGTTCTCCTCCAAACACGCTGGTATGATAAGATAAGATATTATATCATAACATTCAGCATCGTTTCCGCCACCTAGTTTGAGTCCCAGGACTGAGGCAGCCTCCCTGATGACCTCGTTCAGCCTGTTGGTATTTTTTCCAGCATAGAAGCTGGACACGGACATCACAATCTAATAAAAGTTCATCCACAGATGACCTCGTCCTCCTCAGGAAGTAGAGTTTTCTCCGTACACGTTATCCTTTCACCCCGGGTTGTTATTCAGGTGAACACTGAGGCATTTGAAGGTGTTATCTAAAAAAAATTGGTTGTGGGTTGGAAAATAAAGAGAATTTCTGGAGTGAGCTGGATGAAGTGATGGATAATATTCCCAGTAGTGAACACAAGGAAAAGGGTGTGAAGGTGCGAAGAGACATCATCCATTTATAAACAAGACTTCATGTCTACTGACAGAAAGGAAAAAGTACACAGACTTAGATACATAGAGTAACAAGGATAAATGGGGAACAGGAAAGGACATTCAACAATCAAGGAGGAGGAGCAAAACAGAGAAATGAGAAGAGGAAGAGTAAAAAATACAAGATGGGGAATCCAGCCATTAAAGGAGGAAGTAGAAAGGTTACAAACACCAACCACAGACAGACGGATTAAGAGTGTGGGAATAAATCAAAAGACAAACAGGAAGTGTTGAGTGGAAAAGACGGCATGAGGGAGAACGTGCAATCTAAAACAGGAAACAGTGACACAAATTGCAGAACCGTGAATTTTTAAAACGATATACAACGTCAACAAGACCAATAACGTAACAGTCACATCTATGTCTACCACATCCCAAACTCCCAGAGAGTCCCTCCTCATCCACTCCTTCATGCCTCTTGTTGTTTTCTAGCTGTGGGGAGCTTCACTCTGATCCCCCAGCACACCTCTCCCGGCTCTGCTGTGAAGGAAGTGGACGCTCTCTACGACGTGGTAACTGATGTCCGCACGCGCTGGAAGACCAACGTGAATACCCTCACCCAACAATGAACCAAGTGGATTTAATTAAGGGTAATTAATGTGGTAGAATGTGAGATGGGACGAGATGGTCTGAGATGTTACAATCTCCTTGCAGGATGTTCTGCTCCTGGGGGATTTCAACACAGGCTGCACTTATGTAACGGACTCTGAATGGCAGCAGATCCGCCTCTACACCGACAAGACTTTCCACTGGCTGATCCCCCACGAGGCTGACACCACAGTGTCGCACACTAATTGTCCCTATGACAGGTACTCGAACCCATGCAGGCACTTTCACGCACACACAGGGACTTATTCCAACACTCTCCATGTGTTTGCAGGATCGTTGTCACCTCTGACATGAAACAGGGCGTGGTGCAGGGCAGTGCTGCCGTCTACGACTACATGGGGGACCTGAATCTCAGTAGCAGTCTGGTATGAACACATTCATTTCTCCTCTATGAAGCCTGACATAGCCTGACATAACCCACGTGAGGTGGGTTATGTCAAGGAGGGCATCCGGCGCACAACATATCTGTTGGGGCTCGGGTTGACAAATGACATGGATCCCTGAACCCGGAATCCATGTCCTCCGTTGTGGAGGCAAAGTCAGAAGACTCAGGGGAAGGGCCGTCCATTTCTGTGGCAGAGGTCGCTGAGGTCGTTGAGGGGCTACCCTGTGGCAAGGTGCCAGGGGTGGATGAGTTTCACCTTGAGTTTCTGAAAGCTTTTGACATTGTTCGGCTGTCGCGGTTAACGTTGGTACCTGGGCCATTCGTGGACAGGATATCAATGCAGAGTCGAGGTGAGGAGATTGTCTGATTTGGGGAGCTGTTTTTTGCAGACGATCTGGTCCTGTTGGTTTCATCGGTCCGGGACCTCCAGCAGCACTTGAGCAGTTTGCAGCTTAGTGTGAAACGGCTGGTATGAGAGTCAGAACCTAAAAATCTGGGGCCATGGTTCCCTGCCAGGAAATTTTGGACCGTCCCTTTCGATCCTACCAACAGGTCCATTCTGTCAACATGAAACTACAGCCTGTTAGCTAAGCTTAGCTTATCAGCAGGGGGAAAGGGGTAGCCTGACCTTGTCTAAAGGTCAACATGTTCTCACTCCAAACCAACAGCTTAGCCATTGACGCTCCGCTTCATACTATAACTTTCCAATCAGCTTTCTAGTGTCAGCTGTATGAGCTGTGCTCCTTCTTCAAGTTAGCCTGGGAACCCTTTCAAAATAAAGGCTGTTAACAAACATTCCCTACCAAACCACCACAACTGAGACTTTTAAGCGCCCTACACTTTAGGGGTACCTTTATGTATGATGCTACGGGGGGCAATGTTGAAATTTATTTCACCCCAATACACATTATTAGTTTTGTTGAAAAACAATATACTAGTGTATTGCATGTGTTTTCCCCAAATACAACACAAAATGCTCCTTTTCCTGACTCCTGCCGTCTGTAAATGTTCCAGCCCTGACAAAGAGCATCTCAAGGTCTTTGTAGAGACCCTGTACTTCTGTGACCTGCTGCTAAGGCGACGCAGAGCTAGACTCAAGCTTCTGGCAGTGTTCCTGAGGAATATTAGCCCATTCCTCATGGCCTCCAGTTTATTTGCTGCAACCACCATCTTCACCTACCTACACCCAGTCTGCCAGGGGTTGGCAAGACCAGGTCCTCTCCGTCGCCTAATACCCATACTGCACCTGACCCCAATGCTAAGTCGCACATATGGTGAGCTCATAGGGCAACGGCTGAAGCTGGAGAATGTTTCTGGAGAGAGGGAGGTCTGATACCCTTCTTAGCCTGCTGCCAAAAAAAAGCAGAAGAAAACGGATGGATGGAACCACCCTCTTCAAATCCCACCTTAAATCGTCTCAGGAATTCAAGTCGTGTGTGAAGATCGCTCCAGAATGTTCTAGGACTTCTTCTGGAACCAGGCCTTGTGGACGGGTATTCGTGTCGGCAGTAGAGAACATCTGGGAGTAGATTTAGATCTTAAGAAACCTAAGATAAGCCTATGAGGGTTGACTCGAATGGTTTTCAAACATTTCTCTGATGAGGTTGAATCTTTTACAGACTGGATTCGTCTGGAAAATAAGCGTTTTGTGTTGAATGTGGGAAAGATACCTGTTGTATCGAGTTACAGTATTCAGACTGTCCTTGTGTGAATTTGTTATTGCAGGCAGCTAATAAAAATTATATTCTGCCAACTGACAAAATACACAATTGAGGTTGAATAATTTAACTTCCATCTGTGACTAAAGCGACATTTCTAAAAAACGAAGGGCTGCTCGGAACATGATCTGATTGATCATGTTATATCAAATGATTTATGGATCTAATTTGTATTGAGACATAATCTGAAGGTTTTTTAGAGGACTGACAACAGATTTACTGAGAATCCTCCTTGTTTTCAACTCACTCAGTAATTGTTCCATAAAGCTGTACCATCAAAACTCTCCTAATTTTATTGTGTTTTCTCCGTCTCTCCAAGGCTCTGGCCGTCAGCGACCATTACCCAGTGGAGGCGAGGCTGGTTGGTCCTGCTGTCTGATTCAAAACTTCGACAGCTCCTCTACAGGCCTCCGGACTGAATCAGAACTATTACTGCTCTGACGGAGAACTACATCCACGTCATTAGATCAGAAGACCAAATAAACAATCTACCAAATCATGTATTGTAACTGCAAAACTGGAACATTAAAAACAAGGATTGTTTACAGGAGTAGTAAGTACTACTACCACATTGTGAAAATACTCCATTACAAACAAAAGTCTTGGATTCAAAACTTTACCCTTATTTGTCCTTCTCAGCTGTTTGTTGGAGCACATTTTGAGTCACTATTTCTTATTGAAAAATGTAATCTGGCCCAGTGGCAGCATGTATACGATCAAGATTAGGGGTCCAAGGACGGAGCCCTGGGGCCCACCACATGTCAATGGGCCACAGAGGAGGAAACATTAACAATGGCATTAGAAAAAGTCTTATTCGATAAGTATTATTTTTATTTTGGCATATTAAAGCGTGTGACGACTGACTGAACCGAATAATTTAACTTCATACAACCAAAAAAATTAAGAAATAAGGCTCAAATAGTTTTCTAAAAACATTGGCTCAACCTTTTGGTAATCTAACTAATTAAAACTAATATTTTCCATGAAATTAGTTTTTTAGACGGATTTTATTTTTATTTATTTTTATAGGTTTGGTAAAAATGCTCGACCAAACAACTGGTAATTGTTATGGTAACATTTAGAGTGCTTAAGATATTACCTTTATAAACACTACAAAGAAATAAAGACGTGCTAAGAAGTCATTTTTCCATATTTTTGTTTCTAGGTGAGGACATTCATTTAAAGGGTGAAGTAAAAGTATCATAGTACAATCAGAAAAACGCAAAGTAGCAAGAGTAAAAGTACTAATTGTCCCTTCCAGGGTTTTACTGTGATGTATGTGTAGATTACTATTATTACTACTGCATTACAGAGTAGGATTCAGTTACTGCAGTAGATATTCCGATCTGAGGTAATCTAACTACTTGATGTAGTTCATTAGTGAGATATGTTGTTTTTACTGCACAAAGGACATGCATAAAAATACCTTACAACTTTTATATGTATAAATACATCACTTATCACCATAAATGTGTAACTCAGTACCAGTACGTGATAAAATATTACTGTCTATCATTGTAATTTAAAACAAAAAGATTATCATGAGTTATAAAATAACTGTCAGACAAATGTAGTGAAGAAAGTAAAATATCTTCTAATGAAATGTAGTGCAGTAAAAGTACACAGTCGATTCAAATAGAAATACTCTATTTGCACAACTACCTCAAATTTGTGCTCGGGTAAAGTACTTGAGTAAATGTACTTAGTTACTATGCAGCACTTGGAGGCATTCATGTTTGTTGTTTGCACGATCTCATATTCTGTTTATACTATCCTTGTGAAAAGTGGAAGACGAACAGGTCAAAGTACTTTCACCATTACTGTTCAAAAATACTTGGATGTACTTGTGAAACATAAATTGTCTGAGGATGTTCCGTAGAAATCTATTAAAACCAACGGCTTTTTGATAACGGCTTTATTCAGAATACTCTGATTAACGTACAAGAACCGGCTACAGACGACAGAGTCAACAAAAAAAATCCCTCTTCAGTCAGGGATGAACATGTTGGCTTTATTTAGTTCCTACTCCTACTACTACAAACGTAGTTCAAACATTTAGAGGTAAATCTGCAGAGAAAGAGTAGAATAAGTATTTATCTGCTGGATTATCTCCGTTAGCGTAGAGATGAGTTGTGTTCAAGAATCTTAGCACAGCAGACACTGAAGGCGTCTGGGTTTTAAACATGTCGTCACGTCACTTTCAGCTCCTTCTCTTTTTAAGCATCTCCAGGTACATGCCCAGAGACTTCTGGATGGAGTCTTTGGTGATGAAGTTGACAAAGTACTGGATGTCGGTCTCTCTGTTGGACGTCAGCTTGTCGATCGTTGGCTTCCTCATCATGGACTTGGTGATCTGTCTGGCGTGATCTAGGAAATAAAAAGGATGATAATAATGGGAACAATGTACGACCAGTCAAACACGGCACAACAGAGTCAAGTTCTTAGTCTGCATTCGACCCATCCCCGAGGAACAGTCTGTAGGCTGAAAGGGTCTTTGGGTTGGGGGACGACCGCTCGACCCACTGAGCTACAGCGGCTCCTTCATATAAAACCTTTAGGTGGGCGAAAAGAATTTAAGCCATTTTATCAGGATTTGTTTGTCAGTACCCTTAATGACTGATGTGTTCGCCACATTCCATGACACTGTTGGCACGGGAGATCCCCTAACAGTTATTCATTTTGAGGAATAATAATCGTACAGAGGAAGCTCTTCCACGGCTTACCGCTCCGGCACTAAAAAAGTGCTTCAGGTTACCGGTCAGCCCTTTTTGCTCCAAATAAAACGAAACTGAAAAGTTGTGGTTTAAAATATTTACAAAATGAAGAAGAAATCGGGCGAGACTGATCGACGTAGGAAAAACTACAGGATGTCCTATTCTTATAATGCGTCACAGATCTTACAAACCTGGAATAGCCAACCACTTAGTCATGGTCTGTGTTGCGGTGGTGAGGACCTGGTCTTCCGGTACCAGCTGGTCCACTAAGCCTATCTTCAGGGCCTCTGAAGGATTGTAGAGGATCCCCATCTCCAGAGCGAGCTCCGTGTGCCGATGTCCCACTGTGCTGGTCATGGTGTCCTTAAACCTGCAGACGGCAGGTGAAGCGACGGAGGAGGTGAGGGGAGTCGTTTCATACACGAGAAAAAACAACATCGTCGTCGTGAGTAGAACCTCACCAAAAAGGAGCAACGATGCCGAGCTGCGTCTCATTGAGGCCGATGGTGTAGCGTGGGTTGTCAGCCATTATCCTGTAGTCGCACGCAATAGACATGAGACAGCCTCCTGCAGGACTGGAGCCCTGTGGAGACAGTGACGGGTTACGTCCGGGACACGCTGCCCACCTCTCCGTGGAAGACATTTCACTTTACTTCCATCTGCGAAGGATGCGTACATTGATCGCAGCGACAGTGACCATGCTGGAGCCGTAAAGCCTCAGCCACATCTCCTGCACCGCTTTCCAGAACTCTGCACAGTGCTCCGGACTCTTCCTGTACATCTCCATGATGTCCAGCCCGGCTGAGAACACCCTCGGCTGTCCCTGGGATCAAGCGGCACACAGAGTGAACAGAATGTGTTAGAAACGGGTCCGGCAGTCGAAGCTCTCGCCCCGCTGATTGTAGATATAACTAACTACCCTAAAGTACGTACAGAGACCCGGTTGTCTTTGTACGTCCTATAGATCTCATCCCCAGCAACAGAGGTGTATCCCCGAGAAACCCTGGCGTTGTACTAGCAATCCTTTACTAACTCCTCAAATCAAATGTGAAAACTAAAAAAACAAACAAACTATTAGAGTAAAATAGGATATATACAAGGTAGACCCTCAACTCGATCATATGCACAAAATGTGGACTAAATTGGACCAACACTAAATTGGACCAACGCTTAAGGAATAATGTGCGAAAAACTATGTGAAAAGTAAAGTAAAAATATGTAGTAATAAAGTAAAATATGATATATACAAGATAGATCTCCGCATTAATTCAAATGCAACAAATCTGGACTAAGTCGGACCAACAGTTGAGAAAAAATGGCCCAAAAATATCTGGAGACAAAGTTCCCCTTTGGGAGTAAAATATCTACTATTAGGAAAAATATGATATATACAAGATATATCCTCAAGTCGATTCATATGGACCAAATTTGGACTAAATTGGACCAGGAGTTAGGGAGTTATGTCGGAGAAAACTGTGTTTTTAATGAAAACAAAAATCCCCCTAACGAGTAAAATATGTACTGTTAGAGTAAAATATGCTATATACATATATTCATATGCACCAAATGGGTTAGGGTTAGGGCTAACGAGGACCTTTCCCCAAATCAATCCTGTTCTTCCTCGGACTGAGCTCTATCTGGGTATAAAATTGGTAAACGATCCATGGCTTTAGAGTTATTGCGTCAACGCGAAGGATCTGCGGCGTCATTTATGATTCCATAATATCCCGGACATCTATTTAATATATTTAATAAAACCTTATTAAATCCACCCACGTGAAGGACCCCACTTATATCTGGGCGATGAGTTGATGACATACCGAGGTGATGATGAGGCCTCTGCAGGTCTTATCCAGCTCCAGCTTCTCGAGGGCGATGCAGAACTCTGTGAGGAAATCTAGACTGAGGCTGTTGACTGGCGGATTCTGCATGTGCATCACACCCACACCTGCAGACAGATGGAGACGGTCTTTCACCAGAAGTTCTCCAAGTTCTCCACAGATTCACATAAAAACGGGTTTTCCTTCTCATTTAAAAAAAGACTCGGGTCCATATGATGATGTGCTCACTGATCCACACAATGAACGTCGATATCCACTTCCTTCTGGATTATAGAACCTCAGGTTGGACGGTTCTGGCCGTGGCAGGGGAAACCCAGCGCCATCTCCATTCTAAGTAGAATTGCGATCTCATTTTAGCCAGAATAGTCCAGCCTTCGGATCTATGACCCGGACATGGGACTGGATATCAAAGAGACTAAGTAGTTGCTAATTTGGGCTCTCTCCCAGCTCAAAGAGTTTGATATGTTATTTAAACGCAGGATAGTTTGTCCTCTTGCTGGATCCGTCCACAAACCCCGTTCCCTCAGCCCCTCCCCCCTAGGTGATAGCAGAGTTTTTCCCTACCCGCATCCTGCTTCTGATTGGCTCTGACCCTGATGGCAACGAGTACTAGCCAATCAAAGGAAGAGTAGGTTGGTCTGTTTTTTTTCCGGTCGGGAAAACTTGAGTGATAGACATTCAAATTTGTATAAGGGCGACTGATAGAGGAGAGTTTTTTGACGAAGGATGCCACGGACAAAGTGAGCGAAATACTGCAAAAAAACTGGGAGACTGGGTGAAAGAGAATGGAATAAAAGAAGGGATTCCACCTGTAGTGGGGGAAGACACGAAAGCTCTGTGCAAAGTGTGTAAGTGTGAAAAAAACAAAACTCAGCACCGAGAGACGTTGTGTTCAGGGTCTCCAGACAGAACGAGTCAAGACAGAGAAGTGGGCTGAAGGTAGCCACTTACGTAGTTTGTCACACATCCATTAAATCAGTCGATCATATTTGAGAATTAATCGGCTCAACTCGTGACAAAGACATCAAAATGCACGGCATTTATTAACCATGTAATTGCTCCGTGTATGTTAACAGCACTTTAGAGGGATATTGGAGATGCTGAATACTCCCTTCTTATTGATGAGAGCACAGATATTGCATCTGCCAAGCAAGTGTGTTTGTTAATCCACTTCTTCAGTATAACACTGAACAAAGTTGTGTCCACCTTTAGGGGTTTGATTACCTTGGAGGGTGAAACAGCAGAAGTTATTGCCTCCCCTCTGAGCTGTTTTCTACAGAGTATTGGGCTGGACATCAAAAGGTGCATTGGATTAGGTCCAGATGGCTGCAGTGTCATGGTGGGGAAGAGGAAATCAGTGTATACTCACCTCCTCCAGAAAAACAAAAATCTCCAGCTGCTCAAATGTGTGTCTGTCTACAGCATGTTTGCATACAGCTGTGTGTACGCAAGGCAGTGGAGACACTCCCACGCAACTGTGAATACTTGGTTTCTCATTCTCATAACTAGTTTTCACAAAGTGCTCTTTGCCGCCGTGAGTATGCAAAAATCTACAGCCTCATCTATCCTGGTGAAATCCCTTTGATGCTCGTACAGATGTCAGGTACACAGTGGCTTTCCATCCATGACTGCTGTTTGCCAGCAGTTCCTCCCTCAGTGGGATGAACTGAGGCTTCACCTGAGGAACTGAGGCTTCACCTGTTAACAAACTGTACCTGCTGTTTCTAAGGCCATTTCTACAAGGATTCAACAGGATCAACAAGCTGTGTCAGCAGGATGGATTGCCCCTAATGCATTCAAACTGCTGGAATGTGTTGTTCTTTACTTTCGCTGCCTCATCTCCAGAGTGGCGAGTCCTGGAATGATCCCCTCATCAGATGAAGGGAGCCAACTGAGAAAAATATGAAGAGCAGGTGCCGTGACTTGTTGATGGAAGCGTGCAGAAAAGTGCAACAGAGACTTCCAGCTAACATCCAGATATGGAAATCTATGACTGTGTTCAGTCCAACCGCCATTCTGTCACAAAGAAAACCAAAGCTCAGATCAGCCTCAATGCTGAAGCTCTACTCTAACCCAAAACTCCAGAGGCGTTTTGGGTTAAAATGCTCAATTACAAAGACGGCAGTCGAGACCAAAACTTCAAAGAACTTCTCCTCTTTAGTCTGCCATTGTTTGCGATGCCTTTGAGCACTGCTGCGGTAGAAAGAGTGTTTTCACGGGTGAGCCTTTTTTTTTTTTGGGAGAGAAGTCTTTTGCATTGGGCTCGTTTTTTAGGGCCTGGTTGCTTCTTTCTCTGGCAACACTGTTCATGAATAAAGCCTCCAGTCTAAATCCACAGTAATTCTGTCTATAAATAATTCAGTCCTGATGAGTTTAGAGTCGATTCTGATGTTGAGTCGTTTCGTGTTCATCAATGCGCCCGTCTGCGTCACTGCCTGTGGTGATATAGAGGATCTTTGAGTTGAGTACTAACTGAGGTAAAGTATTCTAAGTCCCATTGATGTGGAGATGGTAAGTAGTCCTCCTTGTCATGTCAGATGCTGTGATTCCACCTCTTTTTTGATCACTGCTTAGCTGTTTCAGCGCCACCGACGCTGCTGACTGTGGACATCTTTGGCATCTGTGACGCAGCAGCATGTCACTCGTCACTGGGTGTATTTTATATTTCAATAGGCCTTGTATTGTCGTCTCGCCTGGAGAAGGTTTTCATGGTTCAGTAAGTGATAATATGGATGTATTGACGATCTAACTCTGCACTCTCATTGCAGAGGACAAAAATGTTCAGGCGCTGCTTTGCAGCAGGTTTTGGTATAAAATAAAAAGCTGCAGTCGTTATACTTCAGAAATCAGCGCATTATATGTCTTTTCACAATTAGTCCTCCAGTCCTTATATAATGCATAAATTATATGTGTTCCATGTGTGAAAGGAGTCTTTAAATAAGAAACACACAGGTTGGTGACAGAAAGAGAAAAGAGAAGGCCGATGGGGAGTCAGGCCAAAGAATTACCCGTGCTTTGGTCAAAATCCACATTGATCCTCGATGAGGTTGAGCTGTTCCTCTGCTGAGCGGAGAGGACAGGAGACGCACAAACCTTTCCACGGTGGCTGCAGGAGGACCGCAGAGAGAGAAGACCTACGCACAAACACAAACACCGTCAGCGCTATTTTTTCAATGCAGTAAACTGTAGTATTTGTTTGGTCTGCCATTTTCTTTATTAATCTTAGTCCTGAGGGAAATCTCCTTATTAGTAAGATACGTACTAATATTTATTCAAAGGAAAGTGTGTTAAACTAGACAGCCTTGTGAGAGTTTGACCATCATCATTTGACTCATTGAACTTGGAAACATACCTCTAGAATCTGGAGTCACATTGTTATCATTATTAGTTTGATGGTTATAGTTATATAATAACCATCACTATTTATCTATAGTTGATAATTATATATCAGAAAAACAATATTTCACCAATGGCAGTTCTTTTTTTTGCCACCAAACTGAATAAGCATAGTTCCAGCTTTATCTATAAAGTTAGTGGCAAGAACTCTGCAACTGTGCCATAATGCAATGATCAAAAGTCCTTTCAAACATTCTGGCTCCAGATCACCAGCAAAATCAAATTAATCGGTCCACCGCCATACAAACATCTGCAATACCGTTAGAACAGTTTAAAAGCACAGAGACGTAGTAAGAAAACACACTAAAATCTTAAACGCATAGAAAACGCATCAAGACATGTTGAAGACACATTATGCCATCAGCTGAGCAAATTCAATTAAAATTAATAATAATACTAATACTTGTATAATAATAATACTATTTTTCTTCACTGACCACAAAGTTTAATTTTAAACTTGTCAAACAATTAAACTGTAGGTTTCAAAGATTAACATGACAATTCTCACATTTTTTTAGTAAGTTTTATTGTTTATCTTTTATTCCTACGTTTTTAATGAATCCTGCTTGCATCAAGAAACAAAGAAGAACAAAACTTCACCACCGTCACAACTTTCATACTAAGCCTGAAGAGGATTTTAATTTTCGGGGGGGCCTTTTTTATTCCAAAAGTTAAAACGGTCAAATGTTTGTCTCCCTTTAACGGTCCCTAACAGAAATGACTTAAAAGGAATAGAATTAAGTATCGTTAAAGATTCCTGATACTTGTTTGATCGCTTGGATCAAACTTTATGAAGGTTAACGACCGCTAACTATCAAGTTTATACTGACTGTGGATTTGTGTAGTTTATTTAAATGCGATATGAAAATGATACAGGGAATGTTTACCTCCTGTCTGATGCGCATAAATTAGCAGCTCTGAACTTCAACTAATGCGATTTTAATGAAGCAAAGCATTCTCTCTGTTTGGAGCAAAAGGTGAAAGACAGCAGTGAACTTTGTCCCAGTTTTTAGCATATAGCTAATCCAGCTAACAGCCGATCACAAGCAACGGCAACCACAGAAATGATTCGTGTTATGGATAAAAAAGTTGTTTGGTAAAATATTCGGACTTCAAAAGATACACAAGCAATTATATTAATTCTTCAACGCATTTCTGTACATAAAGACTCACTTGACAAACTGCATTTGGACCTCAAAACAGCTCTGAGTGCCATGATTTTTCTTCTTCTTCTTCGTCGGTGTTAAAGGCGGTTTGTATTCAGCATAAAGTTACCGCCCACTGTTGCCTGTTTCTTCTTCTGCTGTTTCTTCTTCTGCTGCTTCTTCTTCTGCTGCTTCTTCTTCTTCTTGTTCTTCTTCTACTTCGTCTTCTTCGTCCTCTTCGTCCTCTTCGTCGTCTTGTTCTTCCTCTCCTCCTTCACAATTATTTTAAAGAATTCTTTTTTAAGAAAAAAGCGGTATTTAACGATTTAATTAGGTTCTTCTTGTTCCTGATAGAAATTCTAAATTATAATACAGTTAATCAATATTTTAGAGTTATGTATAAAAGTAATTCATTTTCAAATTAGATTTGATGACACAAGATGATAGACAAATAATGTATTTAAAGGGTCTCTTTCCTTGAACTTTTGTAACGACAATAGAATAAATAATACATTTTAATCGAAATGATGATATCCTGTTCATTAATATAAATGACAGTAATTTGTTGGTATTTCCATTAGCATTACTTAATTTCTTTTGTTTTTGTTATCATTACTGCCATTCCAGATCTTTTTAATGAACAGAGACATTTCTTTATCTATTGGTTGTGGCTGTTGAATTATCCCCTGTCTTATTATATGGAGTATTATTTCTGTATTGTCTGTTCTTTTAATACTTCTGCAAATCAGATTTCTCCTTGAGGGACAATAAATGTCTCAACTGAACAGAACAGTTGAGAATTAAACTAGCTAAAGCTCTCCCTTTTGTCGGAAATAAAGAACTGACCTTTCCAAACTTCCAGAGATAAATATCCCCGCAGTGTCGAAACAACATTTCCCAAAATCAGCCCACTTCTTCCTTGCACTAAGATCTATGTGCGTATCAATTTTGAAAAAGTTCCATGAAACATTTTTTGAGTTATCACGTTCACATGGAGGATATGCGGTGGACATGGCAGCCGTGACGATTAATCGTCTTACGTTTCATACGAGTCAAGAGATGAGATGTTTGGGAGGCTGATAACACTTTAAAAAGCCCTTTATAGTTTTAATAGCAAATACGATCAATATCATGAGCCGGGAAAGTAATGCCGTACTGCTGGAAAATGCCAATGACAACTTCTCCCCTCAGGAAATGCGCCAGTGGATGGAGTCTATGGATGAGAACCGGGCGACCTCAAATATTGGCCTGGTTGGTGTCGGCCTGCTGGCAAAAACATACATTAGCTAGAACATCTAGATTTAAATTCAACGTTTAGCTATAACATTTAGAGTTCAATCAATCTTTATTGGTTTATTTTTAGAGTTAACATTTAGATTTAACATTTAGATTGAGATATAACTTAAAGCAATAACATTTACAGTTAAATTCAACATTTAGCTATAACATTTACAGTTAATGTTTAGATTTAACATTTAGATTGAGATATAACAATTGGATATAATATCTAGATTTAAATTTAACATTTAGCTATAACATCTAGATTTAAATTCAACGTTTAGTTATAACATTTAGAGTCAATATTTAGAGTTAACATTTAGATTTAACATTTAGATTTAAATTCAACAAAAAGCTTCAACATTTAGATTCAGATATAACAATTGGATATAACACCCAGCTTTAAATTTAACATTTAGCTATAACATTTAGATTTAAATTCAACGTTAAGCTATAACATTTAGATTTGAATTTAACTGGTGTATGAAGAGGAATCATCAGATGAAGAGGAGGCCTCCGGTGACGAGGGTCTTCCTGATGAAGACTCTGATAACTGGGGAGGACGAGGAGGAGATGGACGAAGGCAAGAAGGAGCAAACATATGACGTTAAGATATAACATTTAGATTTAAACTTAACATTTGGAGTTAAATGTGGTAAAATGTTGCTATTAAAATCAGCATGTACTTCTTTAAGAAACGGAAGCTGCCATAGTAACAAATCACTTAAAATCAACAGGATGAATTATCCTCTTGAATATTTAGAATGAATTGGAGACATAATGTAAAACGAATCAAGTGTTTGCAGCAGACAATAAAAGATGAGATGGAGCAGAGGAGAGCGTGTGTGAGGAGAGAGAGAGAGAGAGAGAGAGACAGAGATGTGAGAGAGAAAGAGAGTGTGAGCGAGAGAGAGAGAGACAGAGATGTGAGAGAGAGAGAGAGAGAGTGTGAGAGAGAGAGAGAGAGAGAGAGACAGAGATGTGAGAGAGAAAGAGAGTGTGAGCGAGAGAGAGAGAGACAGAGATGTGAGAGAGAGAGAGAGTGTGAGAGAGAGAGAGAGAGACAGAGATGTGAGAGAGAGAGAGAGAGAGTGTGTGAGCGAGAGAGAGAGAGAGACAGAGATGTGAGAGAGAGAGAGAGAGTGTGAGAGAGAGAGAGTGTGAGAGAGAGAGAGAGATGTGAGTCACTGTTAAAACACATATATGTGTTTTGTGCAGCAGAGAGAAACAACAAGAACTGAAGCTCCTGTCAATCAGTGAGTACAACTTATTCATTTTAAGTTAGTCAGACTTTCTGTGTTTGTGTTTGAAACTTCTTATAGCTGACAATTGATGACAAACCTGATCTGTGCTGGGGGTGAGACAAAAATCTGAAATAGGTTTTTGAACTGGTCCACCGCAGATTTTAATGATTTATTATTCAAATATTTTTAGAACCTTATTTCTTAGTTGAATGGTTTCAGGATACACATTTTTTTTCCCTGCATGATGTTTGTGTGATTTCTTGAAACTGTACTACAGTCGGAGGCAAAACCAATTCTATTTAAGGTTTACGGGTCATCATACCACAGTTTTGGTCAACTGTTTGTAATTTCCGCAGTGTTTCTCCCACATTTTAGACCAAACACGTCTTTAACTGACGGCTGCAGCCTCACAGCGAATCACGCATCACCAGATCCTTCCAGAGACCCTCTAGATTCTAGGACCTGCTGCCAGCATGATGCAACTCCAGACATCAGCTTCTGGCAGAGTTCCTGCGGAATCTTAGCCCACTCCTCATAAAGTCCTCCTGTGCTGCGAATATTCCTCCTTTTATGAGCTGAAACCTCCTTCGTAAAATCTCTGCAGAGATTTTCCCGGGGTTTAAAGTCCGAGGATGTGACGGCGGCTTATGAATGTTCAAAAGGTATTTGTAGAAATTATGGTAAAAATGGTAATATTGGTGAAAAGACAGTAATTAAATAAAATAGCAGTCCATAGACCGACCCTAAATCAAGAAATGATACATAATTCTCATTTCTGCAGATAAAACAGATTAAAAATTTACAATTTCACTGTGGAAGTTTTTTTTTTTATAGTTTAGACTTTTGGTAGAACTCACAGGAAATTTCATTATAATAATAATAATAATAATAATAATGAAAATAATAATAATAATAATTATAATAATGAAAATAATAATAATAATAATGATAATAATGATTCCCCGAGAATAATCCCCGAAATGACCCCCAATCCCCTGCATTGTACCAAATTTGGACTAAATCGGACAGACGGTTCAGAGATTATCGCCCGAAAACGTTTGCAGATAAAGCTCCCCCTGGTGTCGGAATTTAACAACCGACCTTCCCCAAAATGACTCCAGTTCTTCCTCATACTAAGGTCTATGTTGATGTAAAATTTCAAAACCATCGATGAAATAGTTTTTGAGCTATTCAGTTTGCAGTAGTGCAAGCCTGGACTTTTCAGGGATATCTTTAAAAATAAGAGTATTGTTCGGTTTAAATATAGATTTTGCTGAAACTTACTTTTAAATTTGTAGTCTAAAACCTCATTCATCTAAAAATACCTTTATTAGTAAGGAATAAAACTAGATACTTTATTACATATTTATTACACAGCAGGCTTTTTGGAATGAATCTTAGCTCGTTCCTGATGGCCAAAGGTCGCCATTAAATCACACCGGAGATTTTAATCGATTCACAGAAAAACAACTTAAAGTGCTATTTAATTTTTTCCCCCCGCATATAAAACAGAAAACTGAATTTTAGCCCATTCCTCGTGGTCAGAGGCCTCCAGTTCTGGAATGTTCCTGGATTTATCCCACTAGAGATCTTAATAGGAGTTAAGTTTTTGTGACTGTGGGGGCCGCTCTAGAGTGTTCCATAACTTCTTCTGAAGCCAAGCCTTGGTGGACTTTGAGGTCTGGTTGAGATGGTGGTCCATTTGAAATGTCCACCGACACCAAGTTTCAGCTTCCTCACAGATGAAGAGATGTTTTCTCCTAGGATTTCCTGATACTTGATCAGCGATCCATCGCTATGCTTCACTGTAGGTAGGGTGTTCTTCTCCTTCAGCCTTACCGCTGATCCATAGACCCCAAAAAATTCCAGATTGGTTTCTTCACTCCACAGAACAGCATCCAAGAACTTCTGGGTCAGATCTAGATGGTTCTGTAAGGTTGAAGGTCTTACGAATATCTTTATTGTAGCTGTGTCTCTAATCAGGAAACTGGGTCATCTTGAGGACACAGAAGTCAGCAAGAGGAGAATGTTGTCATCAAATGTTGAGAAAACTAGGGAAGGAACTATTTAATCTCTTCACCTGGGAGGATGTTTATAGCAAGCAGCTGATAAATAGTATATTTTCCTGATAAACCTTGAACAGTTTATCCTCCAACTGGATACGGTTGTCCTTTTGTTGGGTCCAGGCAGCCCTTTCCCACCCTGACCATCCCCTCAGAGTGAGCTGGGATCAAGCATTAAAGGAAATCCATCTGAGTGCACGCGGTAACCTTGGACACCTCCGCCCTCTTCCTCATCTTCACTCTCTATCTCTTTAGCCGCCATGGATTTTCTGGAGTTTGGGGACGTGGGCAGAGGCTGTGAAGGTGAAAACTGCAGCCGGGCATCTGGCCTCCTGGAGAGCTGCTCCGACCAGGAGTGCCAGTGGGAGGAAGGTGTGTTTGGAGTGATGGAGTTAGGTGGGTAATCAGCAGCAGCAGCACAGAAGGACCGCTCCGTCATGTTTTTGTGCTTCAGCTCAGATTTTGGGGGGAAACGTATCACAAAGTGGTCAAAACCTTTTTTTTACAGTCCCCTACACTGACTAGAGGAGATTGATTTAAAAATGCAGTTAAATTCAAACCTGGCTTCATATTTCCCCCCTTTTTTTAATTTTCCTCACCCAGAACAAAGAAGAAATCTGTGAATGAATGATTTTGTTTGCATATTTTATTTCTGTGGGATGTTTTGAATTTATTATCTTAGACACTTTAAATTTACCATCAAATAAATCATTTGGTCACGCAGGTTTGAAACGGTGGAAAAAAGAGACGGTTGTAATTTGTGTTTAGAAGTTTCGTATATTTGTATTTAACGGAAAATAGTCCATTATAATCACATGAGCTGAACTGTTTGGTAAAACGAGTGTCTCTTAATGTTTTACAACTGTTTTTACATTTTTTTGCACTTTGTCTCAATGTTCTTGATTGATTTTGTGAAACACTTTGAACTGCTTGAAATGTGCTTCATGAGTAAAGTTCCCTCGCCTCTAGTATAAAAATCCACTCTTTATTATCCCTTCATGACTAAAAATGTACGTAAGAAGCTGTGAAACGACTAAATCCAAAGTGCTCCAGATCGAGTTTATCAATATTTCTTACATTTCAGTGTGCGTGACAATCATCTACGTTCCGCTCATGCTGTTTGGCCTCCTGGGAAATGTGCTGACGATTCTGGTGGTTTGGCTCCGCCCTGACATGAGAAGCTCCACCTACCTGTACCTGAGCAGCATGGCCGTCAGCGACCTGTTGATCCTGCTGCTGCTGCCTCTGGATCTCTATAAGGTGCTCACAGACAGGAGCTCAACCGGGTTCCTACTTGTTACGCTGTGACAGGATATTGATGTTCTGGCTCAGCAGAACCTTCGGACCACTGATGTGACTGAGACATGATGTATTGGTTTCCTTCGGAGGATCGTGTTCAGACGACGCCCCCCGGCCTCCCCTGAGGGAAATCCCTGCTGCTAAATTAAGTTTTCCTTTATTACACTCCAGGTCAATGTCATAGCCAGAGTTCTCAGATCAGTCATATGTCATTTCTTCTGGACAAGCACAATAAAAGATCTAATCATACATGAGGGACACATTAGTCAAGGGTTGAAGAATCAAAGCCTGAGGCGTGAAATCTGTTTTATTCCTCAAATAACCTATTAATGGCTGATTTTCCCACCCCCTCAGAATATTTCCTGTCACACAGGAGCTGTGTTGGTGTTTGTTTGGGTTAACTTTAAAGGTGCAGTCTGTAAAATGTAAGGGTCTCCTCCCTGTCGTTAAAAAAGAGTCGTCAAATTTCTAAAGCTAGTTTATTTTAAATCATATTTAGAGCAATCTTTAATTAATTAACTTATATTTACATTGTGAAACATTTAAACGAAACGTTTAAATATTCAATATGAATATACATGTTACATCTTAATGTTAAATGTAAATATTGAATCTAAATGTGCGTGTTATCTATCTAGATGCTAAACCTAAATGTTTCACACAAAATGAAATATTCAGGTTTGAAAAATAATACGCTGGTCAGCAGAATCCATGGATGTACTGTAGCTGACCCGGAAGCTGCAGTTTCAGGACCTCGGACTCAGGACCCTCTGGTTCGCGTTAGGGGTTACAGCGGTCCTGAGATTGAGGTCCTGGAACTGTGTGACTGGGACTCCTCCACCTCCTCCTCCTCCTCCTCCTCCTCTTCCTCCATGAGATGCTCACAGAGTTCTCAAGTGTTCGTCAGAGTTCAACAGGAACCATAAGAAGGTTTTCGAGGCGAGTCGGAGTTTCAGAGTCGATGTTGATTGGTGACAGAAGTCAGTCACTGCAGTGACCCGCTGGAGGAAGAGGAGGAGGAAAGGTGGAGGCGGAATAATTCAATTTATCCACACCTTTATTGTGAAAAAGTGTTCTCTCTTCATCAAGCTTTTATTTTGGTAATTCGCTGAAAGGAGTAAATATTGCAGTAGATGTGATTTTAAAAAGTGACTTTTTTTTTATTTGACACCACTTTTTAAACATTATTTGGAGTTAATGTAGCAAAACGTTGTTGTTAATTATAGCAGGTACCAGTTTACAGTCGGGGTTGATAGTTAATGCTTTCAGAATTAGTAGTTAAACAGTAGCAGTATCCTGTGTTTTGTTGTAAAACCACAGTCGGTGCACATGAGGGTGGAGTAAAGGTGAAACTGTGCTCATGGTTAAACTCTGTGTCTTCCAGCTCTGGAGACCCAAACCCTGGCCCTTAGGAGACTTTGCCTGCAAGCTGACAATGTTCCTCTCGGAGTGCTGCACCTTCTGCACAATCCTCCACATCACCTTCCTCTCACTGGAGAGGTACCTGGCGGTCTGCTGGCCAATCACCGCAAAGACCCTGGTGACACGGCGCAGGACCAGAGCCGTCATCGGCTGTCTCTGGCTCGGTGCCGCCGTCAGCGCAGCGCCGGTGCTGATCATGGTGGGAGTGGAGGAAGTTGGGGGAGAGGAGCAAGGTCTAGGTGGATGGAGTGAGGGAGGAGGGTTGTCCAGCGGGGAAGGAGAACATGCAGCGTTTCTGATTGGAGAGAGAGAGAGAGAGCATTTAGCCTCCCTGAACGGTGGACTGGTGAGACTAGAGTGGGAGGAGAAAGAGCGGTGGGCCGAAAGAGTTGGGGAGTTAAAAGAGTCCGAAGGGGAAGGAGAGAAGGGATCAGGAGAGGAAGAGGAGAAGAAACAAGGAGATGAAGGAGGAGCTGAAGAAGGAAAGGGAGAAGAGAGTAAGATGAAAGAAGACGAGGGAGGAGGAAGTAACGGAGGGGAGACGGACATGAGCGAGTGCCGGTGCACGGACTTCGCCGTCTCCTCCGGTTTGCTGAAGGCCATGATGATTCTGTCCAACTTGTACTTCCTGATTCCCCTCTGCGTCCTGGCGCTGGTCTACAGCCTGATTGGACGGACGCTGTGGCTCCGCCCTCACAGCAGCCGCAGAGACCAGAGTCACCGCCACACCGTCAAAATGCTGGGTAAGAAAAACACCCCCCCCAACAAACAACACACCCGTGGGTGCTCCCGTTACCGTGACAAAAACGTACCACACTTGTTTTCAGACATTAAGCTTAATCTTCCTCCCACAGTCCAAAAACAGGAAACGCAGGTGATTTGGCGACCCATCCTGGGATAAGCCCGCCTCTCGCTCAATGTCAGCTGGAATAGCCTCAAAGCCGTCGCGACCCTGAGCAGAATAATTGGTTACGGATAATGAATTTATACTAACCACGGTAAACAAACAACAAACACCGAAGCTTCTTTGGTGGAAGTTTTAACCACAATTTCTAAGAAGGCTTGCATCGCCGTTTACACCTGTATCTATTATGCGTCTACAAAAGTTCCCAGCTCAACACTTGTGCTCAGATTTGGTTGCTACCTGTCTACTACAAAGTCAAAGGTCGCTGTGCATAGTTATCACTCACCTCAGTCAAGCGCTAGCTTTGTTTAGCTAGCTAGCATGGGTTGACTATCAACTTGAAGATGTTTTCTAGATCTAATATACATTTATGGACTATTCCAACTCTTGAGACTGACAGACTAAAGTCATTTGTGACTTGCTAAAGAGCGCGGGACACCGAGAAAAGAGAGGCAAGTTAGAAAAGCATTGGCTTTTATTGTTTACTAGCCGCACCATGTCCAGCACTGATGACGTGTTTTCCCGTTACGTCCTTGTCACAGACGCGTCAGCACACATTAACGTTAACGGTACAAAAGATACGTACTGTCCACGTTTGATCCGATCAACCGAAATTCATTTGAAAACCAAGTCAAAACAGGGTCAATGATTGACGCTTTAATAAATCAAATGCATTATTTTTTGTTCTTTGGGTTAGCTAATGTCTACAGCTAACGACATGACAGCGACTCCCTTATCAAGTATTTAGCTTTTCATCGGCCGCCACACGGGGTTCTACTTTAAACATCTAACAAAAGGTTTTTATTAAATAATGCACATCTTCAGTTTTGCTGATCTGATTGAACGATGGCGTTGTCTCGTCTTGCTGCTGCGTTTTTCTCCCCTTCCTCACCGTCTCTCCCCCCGTCACCTTCTCCAGGAGTGATCGTCCTTGCGTTTGTTCTGTGCTGGCTGCCCTTCCATGTGGGTCGGACCGTGTTCTCTCTCTCCCTGGGTTCCGACATGCAAGAAACCGACACAAACTCACACTCAGACGCTCCTCATGACGTCGGCGGAGGCGGGAGCATCAATACATTAGCCGTTAGCCATCCGGACTCGGAGACGCACCTCGAACCTGTAAAGATGACCGCCCACGCTCACAGACAGAATGACCTCTGTGATGTTTCCGCAGGAACCAAAGTCAGCACCGACGTAGACGGAGAAAACGAGATTCACGCTGACATGAGCAAACACAACAATACGGACCCCCCCGCAAACGCACACACAGTCAACACCGACCTCCACGGCGATGACACCCACAATGTCACATTCGCACACTTTGACGCACACTTCTACTACTATCTGTCTCAGTATTTAAACCTGGTGTCGTCGGTCCTGTTCTACCTCAGCGCTGCCGTCAATCCCTTACTTTACAACCTGATGTCTTCCAGATATAGACACGCTGTGCACAGCCTCATCCACACACACTGTGACACACACCCTCGCCGCCGGCCCGCTGTCACGGCTCAGCACTCCACCACCACCATGTAAGCCAGGATAACTGCTACGCCTAAGTCTTCTCCAAGGGTCCGTTTACTGGAGCCAGGGTTAGATTTTAATGGCTTAAATCCAATTTTTGGCTCATTATTAAATCAAATCCAGCTTTATTGTCATTTATCTGTACATACAACGGTAGGGCAATCAGAATACAATACCTTATTTATATATGTACTGTATACAGACAAATATACATACATTCATATACATATATATATTTATTTATATCGTTTGCCTGATGGCAACAGTTTTTGGTCCTTTCCCGCAAGAACGATCTAGAATAACATGAACTTTGTGGTATTTCTATCAAATTTGATGCAGTAGTTGTCAAAGAGTTTCCGAGCAATGTCATTGATTGTTTTGTTTCATGTTTTGATTCACCATCAGCCACGTCATTCCTCAGCCTCTGCAGAGTCATCAGCCACCACCACCAGTATCCAGACTCCAATGGGGGGATATTCTACACTGCTGCTCAGAGTAGGGACCCTTTAATGTCAATCTCCCTGAGGAGTCTGAGGGGCAAAGACTCCCTCATAGACTAATTATCACACATCATCGGTTGTGAGAAATCATTCAATAATTATCTCGTGGTCGTGACTCAATAAGGCGTGGGAACGTGTGTTATTGCAGAAACATTCTCTTCTGTTGATTATTTGTGGCTGATTTATTTTTCATCGTCTACCAGCGGAGGAAACTTTGGGCTTTCTGACATGAGGGCTAACTTTAAACTGTGTTTTTTTTTAAATCACAACATGTGTGGTGTGAGAAGAAAAGTTATTTATAGTAACAGTGACTCAGTGAAATATATCCTCACATCTATAGAAGCTTTCGCACACCAAACAGGGCTATCAGTTGGATTTATGGAGTTTCATACAGGCTGATGTGTTTTGATATAACATTGATTACATTACGTGTCCCGATGTGTCACACAGGGATACAAATGACTTTATTTGATTAACAGTTGAGGTGTTAGCGGCTTTTTGTGTGCGTGCGTGTTTTTTTTTCCCCGTGTGTCAGCAGGAAACACTTGAGAATGGATTTACTGGAGCCTGGCAGACAGAATTCAGGGACAATTGATTTGATTGAGCCTGTAAGCCAGGCTATTTCTTTCAGAGAAGGTTTTTTTTTTTTTTTTTAATCTATGCGTCATATACCGCACACGCGCAGACTTCAGCCGGACTGTAGGTGATCACAAATCAATACTTTTGACTCAATCAATTTCTCTCTAGTGTCTCAAATTTTGGATGATGGTACAGTCGGGAAAACAATTACATTTCCAGCTAGTTGTTTCTGTCTCTAAAATATAACACACGTTTTTCTATTCCAGACTCCCTTCAGTCTGTAAATGATTCAACCCTTCATGATGAGAGTCTCTGGTTCTTTCTAGAGACCCTTCAGCTGCTATGACCTTCCGCTTACAGGATACATAACCAATCAGCAGCTTCTACCGGCGTCTCCGAGGAATCTGAGCCCACTCCTCATGTTCTGAAATCTGACCACCTTCTTCAAATCCCACCAGAGATCTTAAATGGGAGTTAGGGCCACTCTAAAACGTTCCAGGTCTTCCTCTGGAGCCAAGACTTGGTGGACATCCAGGTCTGCTTGGGGTCAATTTCCTGTGATCCACCACAATGCTTCACTATGGGTAGGGTGTTGTTTTCAGCATCTTCTGCATTCATCCTTCTCCAGACATACCGCTGACCCTAAGATCCCAAAAAGTCCTGTTTGGTTTCATCGCACCACAGGACAGCTTCCCGAAACTTCTCGGTTAGATCTAGATGGTTTCTGAGCTACTGGATAGACTTTTCTTATGATTTTGTGTCAGCAGTGATGAACCTGTTGGAGTTCAGCCATGATCAGAAAAAGCTTTTTGGACTCTAAATTCAGTTTATGAAGGTTTGAACAACGTCTGATTGTAAATGTCTCCTCAGAGGTCGAACATTTGTTATGTTTATGAAAATGTGTTTTAATGAGCTATCTAAGAGTCATTTTGTGATTTGTTCTTGTATACCTATGATAATAATAGCATAACAAATATTAAATATATCCAATAAACTATATAATGGTGTCTATCATTTGTTAATTTTGCTTCCAACTATATTCATATTATTGCTAATGTATGACCTATGCACTGTTAATACATGTTATTACTGTGCAATTACTATAATGTGTATATCTTATGCCAAGATTTGCCATGTTTTAAAGTTTTACTTGTATTTGTGGCCCTTCATCAATATTTATATATAGTTACATATTGTGTCATATATATATATATATATATATATATATATATATATATATATATATATATATATATGTATATATGTAGATTCATGAAAGAGTTTTTGAGTTATCGCTTTAACACCAAGGACCTGCGGCGGCTGACGCGGCGGCGATGACCATTCAATAAATATCCATGACTTTTGGGGGATATAATAATTAATTTAGCTTAAGAAGAAGGAGGAGAATTTCTCAACCCATTGAGATACAATTAATCCAGTTAATCACAACGATTCAAAATCAGTGAAACCTGGCTTTAACTAAACAGGAAGGAAACAGGAAATGATACTCGGAGAAGTAAATTGTGCTGTCAATCAAATGTGGTTCGGGTGTCAATAACCGTAACGATTGTGTTATTACACAGTAAATCACAGCCGTATGTCGTATTTCATTACCGAACCACCTGGGCTAGAGGAGTCTTCATTTTGGACGACCTTCATCATGTTGAAGCTCAGACGGTACCTTCTAGAAACGGACCGACAACCAGGATCCGATGATTGATTCGGTTTACCTCAAAGAGATCACACTATAATAATAATTATACATTTTATTTACAGAGCCATTTTCAGAAAATACACATATTCTACTAGACGAGAGAACTTTTCCAAACACACACAAGAATTACACACTTAAAAAATAAATGTCTGATAGGGAACCAGCAGAGGTCAGTAGAATACTTTCTACAACCGGTAGTTCAAGAGGACATAGAGGTAGAAGTGATGATGAAGATTACGGCTGAAGAGCGTTTCTCTTTGCAGGTGTTCATCATCCGCTGTGGACAAAATATATAATGGAATGCAGCTAAAACAAGAAACTCAAAGATGATCAAACAGGTAAGACATCAGACCTCAGACACTTTATTTCGTCATCGTAGTCACTAGAACAAATATTAGTTTTGTCGTTCTCAACGGTAAAAGAGCACAAATAGAATTAATGAATAAAAACAACATAACTGAATACAATAAGTGGTAAATAAACACTAAACATTGACAAGCAGAAGTAATTCTAGTGTCACACAGAACAGAGATGAGATATGAATTGTGTGATTATACATATTATTAAAGTGTGACAAATATGTCTTAATATTATACATATTATTATTAAATTATACATATCATTAAACTCAGTTTGTGTCCTGACCTATAGCAACAATTTAAGGCTGTGGTTGGCGGGGGGCTCAGAGGGTATAGAGTTATATTGGTCCTCAGTTAGTGTGTGTGTGTGTGTGTGTGTGTGTGTGTGTGTGTGTGTGTGTGTGTGGGGGGGGGGGGGGGGGGGGGGGGGGGGGGGGGGGGGGGGGGGGGGGGGGGGGGGGGGGGGGGGGGGGGGCTGATGAAGGAATAAATAAAAAAACAAATAAATAAATAAACTGAACTAATGCCAACGTCCCCCATAGCAAGCGTATATCCTTGAAAAGCCCCCCAATCTCCTGTGTTGTACCAGCAATCCCCCTGATTGAACTCCTCAAATTAAGTCTGAAGTTATGTCTGAAACTGACCTTTCCCCGGAACCAATCCAGTTCTTCCGTGCACTTCGGTCTATGTGGGGTAAAAATTTGAGAAGGATCCTTGAAATGGTGTTTGAGTTATCGCGTTAACACGACCAATCTACAGTGGCGGCGGCGATTCTGAGTCACTAATTTCCCACTACTTTTCAGGGATATAATAATTAGATGTATTTAGATGGTTGGTAGCGATGAGTCTGTGCAAATAAAATCTGCATGGTGTGCCGTTTGAAATCTCAAAAACTGTGAACTATGGTAATGAGGCTAGGATTTGAGTTTGGATAAGGATAAGGGACCTTTGGGCCGTGGCAGAGGTTTTTTTTACGCTCCACTGGGCGCCATTCAAGCTAACTAATCTTTTCATTAGCATTATAGTATCCATTTACAATGTGACATCATGCTCTGTCTGAATAGACCTTCACGATGAATATTAAAGCACATCTTCACAGTCCCCCAGAATTTAAATTAAACCATCTATAAGCACATTGTTTGATAACCAGATAATTCACTTTATTGTGGTAAGTGATTTCAGCCTGTGTGCTGATTTCTGCTGACTCATCACTTTTCTTGTATTATAAGGAGAGTAACTTTCTGGAAGATATGACTGGATCTAATTCATTTCATCTATTTCATGGTATAACATAATCAACATTTAATCAGCGTCTCGTTACCAGATACAAAAGCTCACCTCCAGAGGTCTGCTGGGAATCCACGGCACGATGCGTGAGAGATAATGCGGCGGCTAAACGGGACCTACACAACATGAGGCATGTGGTTATAGTGTTATGGCTCTTTGGTGTATTCCCGGCACAAATGCTCACATGCGTCCTTGATGTTTCCCCCCGCATCCACACGTGTCTCTCTTTTGACGCAACCAGCATGCCAATGGTTTGTGCAGCTCGTGATTGAATGATTTAATTATGAAGTGGGAGGAAAGCAACCGGTCATCTTTACAGCACCGCCAGAACCCCCTTACATATTCTGGATCCTCCGAACAGGAGGGCTCTCAACAGCCATCTTTTGAAATACGGATCTAATTAATGCAATATCGTCTCAGCGCTTGAGGGGCTACCTGAAAAACACCTGATCACATGCGTACTTGGATGTGGATGGTATTTTATCTTAAGCTGTTTTTTTTATTTTTTTGCTGACGTTTTAAAGCCTCTGGCTGTAAGAAACCGTATAAAATATACATTTTTAATGTTTCTGTAACTATGAAACTGGGTCCAGAGTGGAGAATAACTCATTGACCCGACCATGGAGCGGTTGGAGAAAGTGGATTATAGCTGATATCTTTGCTGCTTTTCCCCCGTCTGTATCTCTCCTCACCTGTGTCTCTCTCTCTTTCTCGCTCTCACTCTCTTTTTTTTCAAAACCGACCGGTCATGGCAGTAGGCCGTCCACCCTGAGTCTTGGATCTGCTCGAGGTTTCTGCCCGTTAAAGGGCAGTTTTTTCTCGCCATTGTCGTCAAGTGCTGCTCAAGGAGGAATTTGTTGGGTCCTGTAGATAATTATATAAAGAGTTTGGTCTAGACCTGCTCTTTCTGGAAAACACGTGAGACAACTGTTGTTGTGAATTGGCGCCATATAAATAAAGATTGAATGAGGAAACTACCCCCGAGATGTGATTTCACAAGCGCAGCCGCCGCAGAGCCTTCATGTTAACGCGATACCTCCAAACCTTTTCCATGGATCATTTTCAAATCTGATACCCACATAGACTTAGACTTAGTGCGAGGAAGAACTGGAGTGTTTTTGGGAAAGATCGGTTGTATTTTTCTGACACTTGGGGGAGCTTTATCTCCAAAAGTTTTCAGGCTATAATGTCTCAACTGTTTAGTCCAATTTTGATGCATATTAATCGACTCAAGGGCATCTATTTTGTTAATGCCATATTTTACCGTAGTACTTCATGTTTTACATGAAGTACTTTTATGTCTTACAAGTTGTACCATGTCAATCACAGCGTCTACGTCAAAAAAGGGTTGACTGTAAAATTATTCTCAATTTAATTTGTATTATTTACACATCAAAATCTACTTTATTGGCCAGGTGTATGTTCACATACAAGGGATCTGAGTCATGCTCACCAGGTACAAATACTCAGTAATAGACTTAAACACCTTGTGACAACTCAGAGTGTTCAAAAATACTTACAGAGATAAATTTGGTCTCCATTCAGTATCAGTCCAGGACAAAACTCCAGAGAGTCTTCACAGAGTCTTCACATCCTCTGCAGACTTCTGTTGGCCTCCATGCAGGCTCCGGCTCAGGCTGCGTTCATGTCAAATCAGAACGAAGCATGTGAGAGAGAGATCCTTGAATCATGATGTTATGTTATGTTACATCATATTATGTTATGTCATGTCGTGTTATATTACATTGTGTTATGTCATGTCATGTTATATCATGTTATGTTATGCTACATCATGTCAGGTTATTTTATGTTATTTTTCTGTTATGTTATGTTATATCGTGGCATGTTATGTCATGTTATATGTTACAATAATAATAATAATAATAATAATAATAATAATACATTTTATATGTAGAGCCCTTTTTCAAAAAAATACTCAAAAACACCTATGTTTCATGTATGTCATGTTATGTTATGTCATGTTATGTTTGCTTGCAAACATCATTATCTGCAAAAAATACTCAAAGAAGCTTCTGTTATGTTACATCATGTTATGTTAAGTCATGTCATGCTGTCATTTTATGCCATATTTTTTCCTATCATGTTATGTCATCTTATCTTATCTTAATTCATGTTAAAAATGAGACTTGTCTAATCCTTCAATTTGAGACACATGAAGTGGGTGGAAATTCTAATCTGAAAAGTAACTAGTTACTCCAGCTGCCAGACAAATATAGTAGAAAGTACAATATTACCCTCCGTAAGGGAGTACAAAGTACAAATAGCATTAAATACCTTATAAATTATAATCCATTTTATAAACATATACATTTATTTAAATATTCTTTTTTAGTGAGTTATAATTTCTGTGATCGTTACTAAGGGAATAAACTTTCTGGGTTTTAAGTGTTCTTCTACTCGTGTGAAGAATTTATTACTGACGTTTCCTGCAGTAATAAATGAGCTTCCAGTGGATCAGAGGGAACGTGTGATGTTTCGTAGCAGGAGTGTTGTCCTTATCCCTGGAGAAACTGGTGACAGCTGGAATTACGGTCCCTATTTTGTCTGAAGAAAAAACGACTCCCGTGGTGGTGAACTGGTTCTAATGAATATGTTCATCTTTGTCCACAGAACGTTCACCTGTGACTGTGAAATGCAAAATTAATGAATCTGATAAATTAAAGGATGAACTGGAGGCTTAGACGAGGGGGGGGGGGGATAAGCAGCTAGATTATCTTGTATTTCTTTTCAAAGGTCTTTTCAAACCATGTGCCGTACCCTTATCACATTATTAATTATCATTAAATCACATAAGTAGAGATTTAAATCACATCACCTGTCTGTGTGGTAAAACACATTTAGGGTTTTATAATCAGTCAGTATTTCAAACAATTCTGTCTCTCATACTATGTTAAGAACGAAAAATGTCATAAATGAAACCCATGAACCCTTAAATGTCATCAGTAAAAAAAAAAAAACTATGGTATGTTGGTTGAAGTCAAAACAAGTAGACTTTTATTTGGGCCTGGAGACTTGTCACCTCTCATCTAGGAGGCTTCTTCAGCTCTAACTGGCTGGTTTGGGAGTCATGGACTTTATACCAGCAGTAATGTTGGTCCATGGAGAGTCGTTGGCTGTCAGCCGTGCATAACTAATGAGGGGGGGGGTCTGAGTCGTCAGGAGTCGTTAGGGAATATTTACATAGCAGATGGTAGCATTTAGCAACTAACTCAAAGAGGAAGAACTGAAAATGTCTTCATAAAGGGGAGCGAGTATAAAGGTCCAGTAGGTACTTAGCAATGAACTTGTCTTCCGTGACGGTCTTTCAAGATTCACCAGTCAGATTTAGTGACTCCAAAAAATGGCAGCACTACAGTTTTGACCCCAAGTATTTTCATTTCATGCTGAGTTCCTCCGGAGTTCCCCCAGAGGTCCGAGTTGAAGACTCCACTGACCAAACATTACCAGTTCAGCTTCACCACTTGTTTATCTGATCCGACTCAGAAACAGGCAGGGGCGGGCCTTATATACGAGTAACCAACTATATTCAAAAAATACAGTGACATTCATCTAGTGTAATAAAGTGGGTACAACGAGGTTCAACGTCATCATTAGACCACCAAGAAAAATAAAAATGGCGTCAAATGTAAATACAATTCAACAGTTTTCTCTGGTGGCATAAAATATGTGCCATTGGGCGTAAGACTGAATCTGGACCTCATTCACACAACAACACTTACAAACATCTTCAGCAAACAATAATCAACCGCTATTTAAGATACTTAGAAATTAGACTCACCAAAGCTGCTCCTTATCTGAGGCTAAAGAGTCTCTCCTTCTTTCGGTCTTTAAAAAATAGTCCAATAAAGCGTCTGCAGAGACCACTGGTGTAAACTACCAGCCTAGCTAGCTACCCCAGGCTTTCTAAAAGAACACGCCCTGAATGACCAATTTCAAAATCTTACTGGTTAAAAAATATGACAGTCAACAAAATCATCTCAATTATTTCAACCGCAGAGGCCTTCACTCCGGAAGCCGCTCGCTCCACGCGAACCTTTCACCCGGAGACCCCAGTGGAGAAATCTGATTGGATCACACAGAGCTCACTTAAATGACCTCACCAGAAGCAGAAGGGAGCGAAGCAATGGAACGAAGGAAACCGGAAGGGAACAAACTATTTCAAGTACACGCAGTCTCAGGTAAAATATTAATTGAATTATTATTCAACCACCAGGTGGTGCTCAGTGGACAGCTCCACCCCTATCTTCTGATGACATGGCCACAACGTTGGTCCATAGATTATTGGCCTAAGGTGGCCAAGTCCCCTTATGAGCCACCTTATAGTGGAACATGCCGTTTGTTATGGACAGTACATGACTAGCACAGAAGTCCAATAACAAAGCACCACCCAGGTTCATATATATAGTGTTCCTGGATGAAACCGATCCCAGGACACCACCCAGAGACTCCAAGAAGGCCGGATACTTTGAACCTCAGTTCAGTGCGTTGGCACGGTCAACAGAATTGTTCTACTGCAGTTCAGGTCAGAAACGATTTGGAAAAAAAGACAATTACATTCGAGCGTTCCTGACGACACATCGCCGTTGATTATGTCATACACCAAACCCTGAACGCCGCCTCTCGCCTCCATATTCGGATCGGGAGTTTGTCGTTACTGAAAAGATAGTGTTGAGATGGGGCTACAGTTGCATCATCAGGGCCTGACATCACCCTCCAAACAGAAGATAAGATCAACAGTCCTGTTACCGAGACAGTCGCGGTTTCCAATGCTTTTTGTTTGCACAGCGCTGGTTGACGCATTTGAAAAGGCTAATTTTACGATCTCTCTATCTACAGAAATAGATACTTCCAGTTGCAACAGTTTATCCATCAATGTCCAACATACTTCCATGCATTTTCTTTTGACTTCTTCGTCGTATCTGTGTACATTTGAACGATCTTATATAGATTATGGTGAAACCTGCCTCCGAGACATTCCAGTAGTACTGCTCCATTTGGTTCAAATCTGTCAGCTCTCTCAGAATTTGCACAAACACGGATGAAACAGAGCAGCGGTTTCCAAAGTCTGGGTTGCGATCCACCAGTTGGTTGCATGAGATTTTATTTGGGTTGCCAAATAAAGTAGTTTTTCTTGAACTATAGCTGCAGCACAACTTTCAGCCACACAAGGGAGCTGTTCACTAGTCCATCATCGGGACACGTGGTGGTGCCTTGCACAGAGGCTCCTTGGGATAGACTGAATGCTCCACCTGATACACCTGACTGGAACACAATCCTGAATGTCAGGCCCACCTGTCACATTAGCGATGAGGATCAAACATCTGACGGACCCTCGATGAAAACATCAGCAGGACTTACAACAAGCCTACTGGTTGAGCATCAAACTACCAACAGGAAGTAGAGCCTTCTTCTGGATGGGACTGAATGATGACTGAATATTTCTCAGGTAATTACAACACTGGATCCAATATGAAAGGCCGGCGTTGGTTGTGTTTCCTGTGTGGTTTATTGCTGAGAGGGAAACAGTGTCTGTTCATTTGTCTCCTATAAAGTCGTTAAAATATGTTCATTGTTTATCGTTTTGAGGGCCTGTTTATTCGTTATCAATGCACTTCATTTATCTGGTTTCCAAGTAGTTAACCCTTTCGTGTCCTTCTCGACGGTTTGGTTGAGCTCATTTTGGGTCCCTTTTTCTTAATGATTTGACAGAACCTTTTTATAATAAGACTCAGTAGCAGCATTTATATGTTCAAGAGTAGAGGGGCCAAGGACAGAACCCTGAGGGACACCACAGTTCAAAAGGTGAAGCGAGGAGAACGAGGCATGAACCATGGCTATAGGGAAAGTCCTTTACATTAAATATGTTTTCTTTCTCTCACATGAAAACATCTGAGGACTTACTAAACAGAAATATGTGACTTAATACAACAAAAAAGTCTAATAAGGGTTGAATAGTTTTCTAAAAACATGCTTTACCAAAAGGTTGAGCTAAACTAATTCGAATATATTTATTTATATATTTATATTTCCATGAAATACAAAATTTCATCATCTAAAAATCTGATTTCTTTTTACTGTTTATAGACATTCTAATAATAAGAATAATGAATAAATGCCCAAACGAAGTAAAATATGCAAATATATTTATAATTTAATTTCTCACACTGAAATTGTAAACCAGCCTCTCATTTTGAAATGTGTTTAATGCTGTTTTACTTTTTTCAAGATGACAAAATGACGCAGACGGCAGGAAAAATATCCAGGAATGTTCATTTATGCCCCCAAATCCTTATTCATGCTGATATTTAATGACAAAAAATTCATACCTATTCATGTTTTTGAGCTGTGTGAGGATGCTGGAGTACCTGCAGGGAAGATCATGCTACCTCAACGCAGACAGACCCCGGGTCCCAAAGTGGATTTGAACACAGAACCTTCTTGCTGTGAGGGAGCCACAATGCTGCTGCAGAGGAGGACCTTCATGGTGGTGCTGATCCACATACTGTGAAATAAACATTCGTCTTAATGAGCTGGTGCCACTCAGATAATATTTCGTCTGACCCAGAGCTCAGATCCATGTTTTCCCATCATACACCTCATCAACTTGCATCTCATCTGTAAAAGTCTCATTCCAGCTCTGGAATCTGTGTTTTTTCAGATTCGGAGCTAAATCTCACACTTTTTGTTTTTGTAGGATGTCGAATTTTCATATCATACATACATAATAGTTCCTGGGTTATAAATGTAATTGTCTTTTCCACCCCGGGCACTGAGAATAAATGTCGAGAGCAGAGTCCAGCAGTGCTCAAATTAGTGCAAATAAGAAACACAGCAGTGTTGGTGTTCTAATGTGTTTTTAAATGTTTCTTCTGAGACTTCTACTGGCAAGCAGCTGCTCAAAGTGACTGAAATCCAAAACAGCTGAGGGCACTTTACACAATATGGACAACCACCAAATGGAATGGATATGGTGCCTGAGAGAGCTGGTTAGAAAGATAAGCATGCTCTCTACGGCCGTGTTTCTGCCATTTAGCGTGGCAAGGATGCTCTGCTGAAGATCTAGACACGGATCTTTGGGATTTTACAGATGGAGATAAATATGAAGGTACTTTTTCTGTTATTGATTGTTTAAATAAAGTTCTCATAAAAGTTTAACCAAGGGAAACTTAGTCAATAGTTTATTCTCGTACTTCCCCATCACTCCCACCTCTTCATATTTCTTCCGTGCTGTTAATAAAAACGAGCTGGTCACATCAATCCAACAGCAGAGTGACACATCTTCATTTTTAATCTATCATCTTGCTACTGTCTTCTCAAATAAGATGTCATGACTTCCCTCCACCACAGCAGCACCTTCCAGTCTTCACCATACTAATCATATCATCAGCCTTATCAGTCTCAGCAAACTCATCAGCCACCACCACCACCTGTGTCTTGACTACACTGGGCAGCCATAACAATACTATAACTATAGACGGAAAAATCATCTTAATGTCAGTGGCTGGGATATATTAGGTTAGAGGAGAATATTTTGTACTGAAGTTGATTGTTATGGCTAGAAGAACGGATCAGAGAATTTCCAGCACTACAGGTCTTGTTGGGAGTTCCCGGTGTGAAGTGGTTAGTATCAACCAGGTAGTGAGCCGCTAACATGATTGAAGTAAAGGATAAACTTTGTTGTTTGAACCCACAGAGGAGTTTTGTAGCACAAGTTGCCGGAAAAGATGTTGCTGGTTCTGATAGAAAGGTGTCAGAACACACAGTGACATCACAGACCTGCTTTGGCGGCAAAAAGGGAACCAACCTAAGTCCATTAAATGAGTCTTTCTGAAGAATCTTTGTCCTATCCTGTGTTTTTGTGTCGTCTCGTATTATATTTTATCTTAATATAAAACATGTTGCAACACCTTCTTTATTTTACCCACATTACTTCATTTGTGAGTGTCCGTATCCTCACAAAAATGATGATTTCTTATCATGTAAGTGGGTGAAAAACCCACAAAAAAGGACAAGAAAACTGGATTGACTAAACTGAAAAATCAAAATGTGTTTCACTCCTTTCGATGTGAACATAAAGGAATGCACTCGCTCATCTCTTTCTAAAGATGGAATTTTATTTTATCTGTACAGCAAGTTATTTTAGTTGCAGGTTGCAATTTATTTTTTTTCTATTTAAATAAGATTGTGCCCCCCCCCTTAATGGAGAAACTGTCTAACAACATCTTAAGCTATTACAGTCTACAAACTCACAATGCAGGGGCATAAATTCCATCTGACTGTTACTGAGCTTAATTAATTCCCCCATTCTGTGATCGTCACATAGACTCTCGTAAGTCTGACAGGAACATAAAAATATTATTCTCAGTATCATTTGAGCTCAGCGTGTATCCGCAGGCTTTAATTCTCCGAGATAATGTTCAGCACGACACACATGACGCACAATTACAGCATTTTGTGAGGAAAATCAGCCTCCGCAATGACAATGTTGCAGGTATACATATATATATACATATATACATATATGTATATATATATGTGTATATATGAACCAAGATCCACTTACAGCTGCCAGTCTGGGGTTGTGGACAGGCTTACCTGAGGTAGGGACTGGAGCTTCTCTCCAGCTTTGATGAAGGCAGTGGTCTTCTTCCTTTTTTTGGCTGGAAAGTTTACGTTGCCCTAGTACAGCAGCAACAATAAAGTTCCACCAGAAGTTTTATAACAACTTTGTTGAGACTCCCCCGAACAAATCACCTTTATTTCAGGTGACTGTTGTTTGTTAAGTGTCCTGCGTGGCTGCAGACTCTCAGAGCCAGAAAAATGCTTAAAAGTTTGAATTCTTCTCACCCAGCTTCCTGTCTGTCTCCTGAGAGAACCGAGAATACTTCAGAATAACAATCTCTCAATGGATTCTGATTGTCAAAAGAATCTGATTGCAGGGCGTAATTTTTAGAGGAGCTATCACCAAAATGCCAAACACAGACATTCCATCCACTCTCATTAAATCTAAGAAGTAGATAAAGACTAATCAGTGGTCAAATCTAGATTTTTTTATCATCTGTACCTGTGCCAATGGCTAATACCCTCTTAGAATCTTGAGGTCAAGTCAACAATAGGATTATCTGGTTACCATGGTTACTTGTCAGTGGGCGGGATATATTGTGTCCAAAAAAAAATCTTCCTCAAAGTTTCCAAGAAGCACAGAAAAAAGGACATTTTCAGATGGGAGTGTTTCTGCAAATACATCATTCTGCAGAGTGAAGATAGAATATTAAGCATTCATAAATACCAAGGACGAATTAAAGAAGGATAAATTATGAATTAAAATTTGCTGTCTGGAAATATTGTTATTTATATATAGATTTTTATTTTTACCTTGACCTGTGCATAGACAGTCGTGACGTCTGCTCGTCTGTGACGTCTGCTTGTCTGTGACGTCTGCTCGTCTGTTATGTCTGCTTGTCTGTTACGTCTGCTCCTCTGTGATGTCTGCTCGTCTGTTACGTCTGCTCGTCTGTTACGTCTGCTTCTCTGTGACGTCTGCTTGTGTGTGACGTCTGTGACGTCTGCTCGTCTGTTACGTCTGCTCGTCTGTTACGTCTGCTCGTCTGTTACGTCTGCTTCTCTGTGACGTCTGCTTGTGTGTGACGTCTGTGACGTCTGCTCGTCTGTTACGTCTGCTCCTCTGTGACGTCTGCTTGTGTGTGACGTCTGTGACGTCTGCTCGTCTGTTACGTCTGCTCCGCTGTGACGTCTGCTCGTCTGTGACATTTGGTCGTCTGTTACGACTGCTCGTCTGTTACGTCTGCTCGTCTGTTACGACTGCTCGTCTGTTACGTCTGCTCGTCTGTTACGACTGCTCGTCTGTTACGACTGCTCGTCTGTGACGTCTGCTCGAAATCCGTCCCCCGTGGTAATTTGTGATAATTACTGAAGACATCTGTGATATTAGTCCAGAGTGAATGTGTCATGCCTGTAATTCATATTTATTGTGTCCTCTGTTGCGTAGTCTTCCTCTCTGCGATCGAGTTATCGCAGCTGAGGTGGATATTATGAAATATAATAATGTTTCAAACTGATGTTAGAGAAACGCCCATTCACAATAATTATCGCAGCTCGCTGCGTTCAGCATCAACGCACATTAGTTCTATTATCACAGGAGGAGGTTCTGTGTGACAGCGACTCAATGGCGCTCCATTCCCCACCGCTGAGGCGTGTAGGGGAGACACTGGAGCGTTGGGTACCCAGGGTCTGGACTCGGACCCGAAGGAGTGGGTCGCCTCATGGTGCTAGCTGCACTGTGGGGGGTTAAGAGTTTCAGCAGGTGGTTTCGAGTCCAGTAGAGGATGTAAGCGCTGCCCATAATCTCCAACTGCCTGCCTGTCTGTCTGTCCACCATCCAGAACCCCTGCCTGCCAAAACCCATGTGCACATGTCCCAGATGACCCTCTGGGCCCCGACAGCTGGTTGCAGCAGCAGTTGTTACGCAGAGCCTCGACTTCATATCCGTGGAGATCAGTAAATGAAAGTGAGATACAGACTTCCCTTATTCAACGTGTGAAACACAGACGTGGGGGTTTAACTTCTAAATCACATGAGGTCTTCAGGTAATACTACAAAGTCTCAATCCATCACTGATTTTAATAAACCGGTTTCTGTTTTTATGCAGTAAGAACCAAACTACATCGAGGTTGAGTTGAAGAAAGTTATTCGCAGAATGAGGATCCAGCAAAGGATCCAGTCAGGAAGACTATCTCCTGGCACACTCGGGCCTCATAACACTCTGTTATCCTCAGCTTTCACGCGGGCTCAGTCTCAATCACCTGCCTCTTGTCTCCTGATCCTCCAGTAACAGGTACGGTCTCGATCAGTCCCAGGAGTCTGACTTAAATACATGACTTCAAAAGATTTTTATAGAATAGATTTTTACCGGAAAGAGAACTTGTTACCCTCTTGGAGACACTGAGTGGACATCTACGTCCAGAAGGAGACTTTTCACGCATTCATAGACGTGGATTCTGAGGAGAGTCTACGAGACCTTTTCTTGGCTGGGAATTACAACTGGAAACCTGGAGGATTCTTCATTTCTATTTTTGTAAGAAGCTATATCTGCATAAAAATACCTGTTAATGGTCGGGCGCTTATTTCTTCAGAACCCTTTTTGTGAATTGCGTTTTGTAAAGCCTTTGATTCTCTCCCTCCTCCTTAAGTTATTTTTTTATTGTCTTTGTTTTTTTAATGACTCTTAATGTATCCTAAACGGATCCTTTTTCTTTTCCTAGCCTGTAAAACATAAACTTAGCATTTTAACAAGAGCACAGATCATGTAGAGCAGCTACTGCTAACGGGCGCGGCCCAGGTTCTACTTGGTTAACTGGTCAGGTTCAGAGAGAGACGTTTTGTCCACAAGGGCAAGTCCATTTGGAACTAAGGGTCGGACCGTTTAAACAGAGACCTGGTCCAGTATTCCTGGACAGGAGTTACTGGAAACTTACAGAAGATACCAGAAGACCACGCAAAGACGGGGAGAACATGAAAACGCCACACAGAAAGATCAGAGGAGCCTTTTAACCTGGAACCTTCTTGCTGTGAGGCGGCGGTTCTGCCCACCTTACACCCCTGAGCTGATCGTTCAAACGTAAAGAATCAGAGTAATGCTTAAACGTGGTGTTTGCTGATCCCAGAATGATGTTTTCCTGACAGACCGGTGATTATTTAAAGCATAAATCCATCATGGTACCGGCCCGGCCACCTGCAGAGCCAAACAAACAAAGAATGCATCATCGCTGAAAATCAAATTGCACCTGGAGAAGAGGACAGAGGCCATAAAGATGAGTCTGAACACTATGTGATACGGCAGACCTGAGGCGGAAAATGGATCTGGGCCGTTTGTGATTCGGTTCTGCGAACAGAACCTGCACAGCCTTTTGTTGGTGCCTCATGCTTAATTGACCTGATGAGGCAAACACGCGCCGTGGTGTGTCATACCTCGGCTTTCACGCCCCACTCTGCTCTTTCTTCCCACATTGAGCTGCGTAATGAGTTCATCAATCAATCATTCGCACAAAGGAAGAAGCACAGAACCAAATCAGCGCAGCCGTCCTTCGCTCTTCTGGAAACGGTCAGTTTATTTGAGGGAAAGTTCATTCGGTGTCGGCTCACGTCACGACGAGCGGAGCGGAAACTGTCACCTGAGGATGGATTCTCTTCAGTGTGGGTATGGAGGAGGAGGAGGTGGAAGACGAGGTGGAGGAGGGGGGGGGGAGGGTTGTTAATCTTTATAAAAGAGCAGGAGCTGAGCACAGAAGAGCAGAACCAAAAAAGCGCTCCGTGGCTCCTGAATGCGTCCAAACTTGGGAAGTTTCTCTTGAACACTTTAATTTCTGCAGCTGTGGTTGAGGATGGAGGCGTTGAAGTGTGTCGTCGTGCTGCTGGTGGTCCTGCTGGTGCAGGTTCTGTGCATCCTGGGGACCCCGATCTCCAGTGAGGAGGAAGAAGTCTGGACGGTGGAAAACTGGCAGGTAAAAAAAAAAAACTCCAGAGAGGAACGCGTTTATATTTTGTAGCTGCGTTGAGGATAAGAAGCAGGTTAGGTTTGCATGAGAAAGACTTTTAATTCCTTTTAATGCCAACTTAGTCTTATTATTTAAGCAGCAGGAAGTTATTTAATACCGGGAAGGAAATTCTTTGCTCCGGTATCATGCCAGTAACATGATGATAACAGATTCAAAACTATAGAGTATGAAATAAAAGTGAGAAAGCAAAAAGAAAAACTAAAATGTTTAAGGAGTAAATGCAAAATTCTGTCTGATAGAATAATAAAACTGATAATGAACATAGTGAGGTGTTAACACTTATTTAATCCCCAGACCTCAACCCTGATATAAGTGTCCTACAAAACCTCAATCATCTGGATGTTTGATTCGTATTTGATTTAATTTAACCGGGATGAGATTCAAAATCTCAAAAACATCACCAGCAACAAAATAAATAAATAAATCAACAACGTCAGATAGAGATAGAAATTAGGACGTTAGATATCAAAAGGTATCAACATCGATAATATTCATAAAACACCATGATCTCACCTGGAGGAGGTCGTTTGTTTCTGACCCCATAGTGGCTGAATAATCAATACTTCATAAAAACATACATATAAATACATACATATTTTAAATCTATACATATAAATACATAAATATTTTAAATCTATACATATAAATACATAAATATTTATTGTCAACAGATCTGGAATATCTATATTAAGTGATCCTGTTGCTCCTACGCATAGGTATCAATTTTTATACTATTATTTATGACACAGCTCTTGAGAAAATGTCTCATCTTCTGTCGTCCATCAGCTGATGTACGTCACGAACCTTCGTCCTCTCTTTCTGTCAGAGCCGACGTCAACTTTATAAACGATTACACCTATGTCTCGTCCATCCATCCATGTATCCATCCATCTATGTATCCATGTATCCATCCATCCATCTATGTATCCATGTATCCATCCATCTATGTATCCATGTATCCATCCATCTATGTATCCATGTATCCATCCATCTATGTATCCATGTATCCATCCATGTATCCATGTATCCATCCATCCATCTATGTATCCATGTATCCATCCATGTATCCATCCATCCATCTATGTATCCATGTATCCATCCATGTATCCATCCATCCATCTATGTATCCATGTATCCATCCATGTATCCCGCCATGTATCCATCCATGTATCCATGTATCCATCCATCTATGTATCCATTTATCCATCCATGTATCCATCCATGTATCCATCCATGTATCCATCCATCCATGTATCCATGTATCCATCCATCCATGTATCCATCCATCCATGTATCCATCCATCCATGTATCCATCCATGTATCCATCCATCCATGTATCCAACCATGTATCCATCCATGTATCCAACCATGTATCCATCCATGTATCCACCCATGTATCCATCCATCCATGTATCCATCCATCCATCCATGTATCCATCGATGTATCATCCATGTATCCATCCATGGAGGATAGAGAAGTCTCCTCCTCGTCTACATTTAAACACTAAAAAAACTTTCTAAATCTTAAATCTGGTTTATTTTATTTATTTATTCCAATGATTGCCTTTTTTTTTGGATAATTTCTGATTTACTGCCCTTTATTCAAACAGGTTGAGAATTTTTTTTTTAATGTATTGGTCAAAATATATATATATATGTATATATATATATATATATATGTATATATATATATATATATATATATATATATATATATATATATACATATATATACATACATATATACATATATATATACATATATATACATATATATATATATACATACATACACACTCAATCATAAATTAAGAAATGAAAAAATACACATGTAAGTTAAAATTCAGGAATAAAGTACATGCAAATATAAAGAGTTCCATCTCCAGTGGCACATATAATATAAATTAAAGTATTCCAGTTAGAGATGTGCAAAAGTTGTCTAGTGATACATCAAAGGTAATGTATCCTGACATTAATTTAAAAAGATTAGTAGGAATTATTAACACACTGAATTGAAAGTACTAACATTTACAAGAAGTCCAGATTAGCTTCCTAGTGTATAAACATAAAAACTGAACCGGATTAAGAATCAGCTAAATGACATCATGACCCAATTGTTCGAAATAAGCGATGCTCAGTTTCAGCACAGCTTCAGCAGCAGGTTTCCCAGCAGAGGTAACATGAAGATTGAACTCCCATGCATGAACAGAACCTGCACGACTCACAAATTTGTGTGTGTGTGTGTGTGTGTGTGTGTGCGTGTGTATGCAGGGCTACCCACTAGAGAGAGGAGTAATCATCCGGCTGGCAGACCTCAGCAAACGCTCCAAATCCCAGCAGCAGTTCCACGGCCTGATGGGAAGAAGCTCAGGTAATAATAATAATAATAATAATAATTCTAACTATTTTTTTATTTTACCTTTATTATACCAGGAAAGTCTTATTGAGATTAAAAATCTATTTTTCGAAAGCGTCCTGGCCAAGAATCAAAGCAGCACACGGCGTTACAAACATACAAAAGACAAACCGGTAGGAATTTATATAGGAATAAATTAAAATGAAAAATTCTAAAAAATAAATAAATCATAAGTTGAAAGTTTGAAATATCCGTATCTGTCAGAGGCATCTGTCAGTCAAAACACCGACAGACGGACGTTCCTACATCCAAGTCTTCTAAAGTAGACTTGGATTTATTAATAATAATAATAATAATAATAATACTTAATTATAAAGGTCGTTGTTCTAAGAGGTCAAAGAAAACATGCAAGCAAAAAAAAAAAAAAAGCACTTGTTTGAAGATTTGACAATAAAAGTAGGCAATAAATAGATAAGGATTAATGTAGATAATTTAATGTATTCATTGAAATACTAGAGAATCTCCAATGTTCAGAGATTTATCAGCCAATATTTTGTTGCAAGAACCATGAAAGATATTCCAGAGGAACCCAGAGAGAAGATACAACGCAAAGTTTAGGAGCAAAGTTCAGAATAAATGGACGTTTTTAAACAATTTAAAAGACCGTAACAGAAATCTAATAAAAGCACAAATACGTTTCTCACCGTCTTTATAGGTATTGTTTGACAAACTAGTCATAAACACTGTTTTTGTTCCGGTTTTGACGTCTGCCTGATTTTTTCCTTCTGAAACTTTTATTGAACTTGTGAAAAACATCTCTACATTTCTCTTCCTCCTTGAACTCAGGCACATCTCCTGTGAGAGTTGGCAGGAAAAGTGAGTAGAATTCAACAGCAAAGACTTAAGAATTCTTAAAAATCCTTCTTATAACTTTGGTCTCTTTCTCTCTTCAACAGGGAATAAAGGGGGGATGTTTGTCGGACTCATGGGTAAAAGAGGATTAGCTGGAGGTATGCAAACACCTTGATGGAATTCAAAATTTCCTGAAAATGTTTGCACAATTATACAGACAGAAAAATTGTTCATCCTTCATAACACCCCCTCGACTCCTTGATTTTTCCAGATTCTGATATGTACCTCTTTGTTTTCCAGATACGGAGGAAGAATGGAAGTCTGACTCGTACTAAAGATGGAGGAAGAAACCAAAACCGCTACGATCAAATCTCCCACTGGATCCTCGTTGGTCCTTCGATGTTGACCAACGGGACGTCGGGCGTCACACGGTCTGACCAGACAGAAGCTCTATGAACCAGAGATCAATATAAGATGCTGCAAATCATTGAAATCTATAATCTATATGGTTAGCGATAATATCCAGTCATATTTAAAGCTATAGAACCCTTGTCGTTTAAGAACGTTGGCTTGTTTACATTAAATCCATCCAAGTTGACCAAATGAGTCGTTTATTCTTTAATCTGTGTCCCGCATTATATTTATGAATTGATGGGAGAATTCACCAAGAATGGGACGGATCACATGACCGACGCATGACGGCAGCTGCTGCTTGAGGTTATTGCAGTTACCTGTTGCTTTTGGAAAGTCATTATGAATTCTGGTTCAATTGTAGTAGTATTATTATTTATTTTAATTTAAAAAACTCACGTACCTCCTGCAGTACCCTAAAGTGCCCCTAGGGTCTCATGATTTACCCCAATTTGAGAAACAGGATTGGTGACCAGATGTTTTACTCACAGGCAAATCAGGTGGTCAACTCATTGGTGACCAGGTGGTCTTCTCACAGGTAAACCAGGTGGTCTTCTCATAGGTAAACCAGGTGGTCAACTCATTGGTGACCAGGTGGTCTTCTCATTGGTGACCAGGTGGTCTAGTCACAGGTAAACCAGATGGTCTTCTCACAGGTAAACCAGGTGGTCTAGTCACAGGGAGAGCGGCTACTGAGGTCACTGGGGGGGTCACTGGGGAAATCCCCCATCTCCCAATCTCATATGGGTTCGTAGATTCTGTTCTAAAGAACAAATCATCGTTGAATGCCGGAATCTTCGGAGAAACTGAGTAGGAGGGACTTAAGAACTAATTTCTTCGTAAGAACGGTTTGTGAATGAGGCCCGCTGACCTCATCTGTCACCAACTTAACATTACATTAATAACATAACATTAATAACATAACATTAATAACATTAATAACATAACATTAATAACATTAATAACATAACATTAATACGAGCAGAATTCTACGTCTGTCTACAATCTTAAAGACATCAGTCTTGATGTTTCATCTGAGGTCATGAGGAAGAGCTACTCTCATCTACAGATGAACCTCCCACTTACCTGATGGAGATCTTTCATTCCGATGGAGATCTTTCAACCTGATGGACATCTTTCATTCCCGATGGAGATCTTTCATTCCGATGAAGATCTTTCATCCTGCTGGAGATCTTTCATCCTGATGGAGATTTCATTCTGATGGAGATATTTCATCCTGATGGAGATCCTGATGGAGATCTTTCATCCTGATGGAGATCTTTCATCCTGATGGAGATCTTTCATCCTGATGGAGATCTTTCATCCTGATGGAGATCTTTCATTCTGATGGAGATCTTTCATCCTGATGGAGATCTTTCATCCTGATGGAGATCTTTCATTCTGATGGATTTCTTTCATCCTGATGGAGATCTTTCATCTTGATGGAGATCTTTCATTCTGAGCGGAGGCTTGTCTCATCATGGAGGAAAAGATAAGATAAGTTAAAAAGAGAATTCTTAGCCCCGTTAACTTATGCTGACAACAAGACACAACACATCAGCCTCAGAATGTGTTTCAGCATTTATTGAGGAGGAAGGAGAGGGAAGCAGGTACAAAAGCGCAGCTTGGCTACACACGGACGCCGCCGCGCTACTGGAGTCTGTCAGTGCCTAGTTTAAACAGGAAGCAGGCTCGGGGTTCTACAACAGCCCACTGGTGCCTGTGAGGGTGAAGAAATGCCTCTAAGTAGCTGTGACAGCCTTCAGATGTGTTTATAACCTGTGTGAGTCTGAAGCTACGCGTCTATAGCTGCCACCGGCACCGAGAACAACACCAGGGTCCACAATAAATACAATAAAAATAAACCGTTAGTTCGATAAAGGCATTAAATATGACCACTTTGTGCTCTTTAAGACATTTCTGCTGGTTTGGAAAATAATAACCATCATCATCATCATCATCATCATCATCATGAGTTGAGTTTTTGTAGTAAGAGCACTTTACTGTGAATGCGTGAGTTCAGTTTTAAGTCAGTAGCACATGTGAGTGGAGAGAGCAGGAGCCACAGGGAGGAACCCACTCCTGTGAAATGGAGGAGGACCGGTTGATGTAAACCCAAATAAAGGCCGAGGGGGATGAGGGTAAAATAGAAACACAGATAAATAACTCCCTAGAGGGTTATATAAAAAAAAAAAAACCTCATACGTCACTATAAAACAACAACATACAAAGAAAATATCATTGAATTTAAAGGCAACATTCATGAACTGTGATTTAAGGAAATTAAATTTCAAACGACCGTCTGGAAGAAAAAAATAATTTATTTTCTAAAGAAAATAAATTCAATCTGACGTTGGTGATAAAACACTTCTGATTTCACAGCCCACTGCTGTCTGAGCTTATACACAACGTTTAAAGGGGTAGTTCAACATTTTTTGGCCGTTTTTTACAAAAATATTGGTGAGAAGATTGAGGCCACTGTCCTTTCCCCTTCAGTAAAATGTAGCAAACTCCAATAGCAGGTTAGCTTAGCATTAAAGCTAAAGTCAGGGGACACACCAGGCTCTCCATCGTCCAAATCCACCTGACAGCACCTGATAAACCTTCCGGAGTCCGGATCAAATCTCCATGATCCTGAACAACTACCTGGTTTTCAACATTAAAAAGATGGAGATGTTGATGACGGTCCATCATGAGATCATCTCACAGGTTCTATTACACAAATGTCCTGGTGTTTTAGTCAGGAGCCAACCTGTGGGCCATCTCTGTAGCAGACTACAGCGATGAACTTCTCCTGGTCCATTTTCATTTGTGGGACCATTAAGTTGATCTTAATCTTGAATCTAACCTTAAAGGAGCAGTCTGTAAAATTTATGGGCATCCATCTGAGGAAATGGAATATAACATTAACAACTATGTTTTTGTTAAGGTAAAACCAACTGAAATCTCCAGAGGGGGCGGGTCCCTGTCATGTTTGTACAAGAGCCAAGAACGGACAAACTGAACTGCGGACATTTCACATTTTTAGGCTTTGAGTTGGTTTGGGAATGAAGGCGGCTCACGGCTCGGCGGATATTTGTTACCTTACATGTAAGCATAGATCTATAGTTATAGAGTGCATCATTCCGACAGGTGACGGGCATTCTTTATTCTTGGATAGGGAGGGGAGAGCTGAGGATCTAATCTAGATGGTATGACATCTTAACTTACCTTTAACACTTCATGTTTTTGAGTTTAAGAAATTATAGTAATAATGTCCAGGTAACAGAGGAGATGCACTGAGGTTTGAATATAGACCTCAAAATCCAACATTTTTCCATTTTGTTTTTTGTCGTCTGAACAAAAAGTCAAGGCTGGCTCGTTTCTGGAGGGAGTGATCTCAATCTTCTCATCCAACACTCCTCCCAAAAGTGCTCAAAGCTTGTTTCAAATTCACAACGAATGAACGAGGAGATTGTCGATGATAAGAAATCCATTTTACATCAAACATAGTGGGGTTTATTTATGGACGCTTGAGGCTGTGCTCGGGATTCCCACGCCGCGATGCATCTGTGTTGCAAACAATCAGAAATGATTGGCAAAAGCAGCGTGTTTTGCTTTTCTCGTGACTTTTTGATTACAGGATATAAATCTCAGAAATCTCAGTGTTGGGACGCTGTGAACTTTTTACGTTTTCACATTCAAATCTTAATTTTGAGATAAATATCTACATTCACTCAGAGAGGACATTCCTCTACCGCACCCTTTATATTTAAATGCCTTTAACATGTTTTCAAGAACATAAATAGAAGATTTAAAAACAATGTACTATGATTAAAAAACAAAACAAATCTACATAGTTTTACATGTTAACACAACACAGAATAAAAAAAAAAAAAAGGCGTTCTAGCTTTCATACAGTGGCAAACCTCAGAGGTAGAAAAGTCTAAAATATTGAGAACTGACCAAAAGCAGTAAAAAACAAACAAACCGACACGTTTGGAGATTTTCCCTTACTGTTAAACGTGACTGCAAACGTCAGACAACAACACAGCAAAAGGTTTAAACAAGAAAGGAAGACAGCCGGTAATAAAATATTTCCCATCCTGGTACCAGAACACGGTCCAAACGGGGCCAATGGCAGCTATAGCTCCCTGATGTGACGCCATAAATGCCAGGAACAATGTGTGTGAGTGTGTTATTTATCACTCTGGGTTCAAACTCACTAGGGAGTATCAGCGCCACATTAAGAAAGCTTAAAAAATAAATCTGAGATCACGAAAACGGCCATCATTTTATGTGGAAAAGTTGTCATTTTTAGGAAAAAAAGACGTGATTGAAATGGTTCATTCATTCATTCATTATCTCTCACTGCTTATCACTTTAAATCACTCTGGTAATATAAGAATCATTTTTCTCAGACTTCAAAATTCAAAATATATTGTTGTAACATTTTGACTTTACTCTTGTAAAATGTCAAATTTATTCTCGTAAAATTCCAAATTTTGTTTTACATAATTCGGACTTCAGTCTCTTAAAGTGTTATTGTTGTTACATTCCAAATTCACTCTTCAAATATTACAACTTTATCCAAATAAAATGTGGCCCTTTTTCCTTGTAAAATTGTGACTCAAATCATGCAAAATTAGAACTTAATTTTTCATATATTCCAAATTAATTCTACTAATATATCAACTATATCCTAATAAATTCTGATTTTGTTATTGATAAATTCTAAATATATTCTTGCAAAATTCTGACTTTACTCTCACAAACAAGTTAAATTTATTGTTGTAATGTTCCATATTCACTCTTCAAATACTAAAACTCGGAATTCGAACTAAAACCTTGTAAGATTATAACTTGATTCTTGTAAAGTTCCGATCTTATTCCTGTAACATTACCATTAAATACTAAAATTCATTCTTTCATTCCTGGGGATACTTTCTCTTGAAAAGGACATCTGAACATCATTATTCCGCCTCTTTTATCATTTCAGACGCAACGCCGCAGTGAGATGATGATGTTTCCACCTCCAGTCTCCTCAGGGGTGTGCTGGAACTCATCCAGCCGTGCCTCCAGAGCGTTAAATGAAGGTCAGCGCTCCTATTTCTAGAGACGTAAAGTCCATCATGTCGTGTTTAATCACAAACAGCTGGACTGTGTCTGCCCGGACAACGCAGGTCGGCAGCGCCTGAGTCAATGCGCTGCCGACCTGCGTTCTGTCGACAGCCGTGAGAAGACTGAAATTGAAGTGGAGGTTCTATACCGCCGGTTTCAGATCGGATTAGCGGGTGTGCCTGGTGCTCTGTGCGAGCCCTGGGTCAGGGAGGAGGTGCACCGGCGCCGCATAATTACTTTCCCTTCTCAGAAGACAAATTGATGGAGGTGGAGGAGAGATCTGATGTCGGTGGCGGCTACGCGGCTCACTGTTTAGCGCTTTAGTCATTCTTTGTTTAACATAATTTCATGTTAATCAAACAGTGAAAAACAAATTTTAACACAAATGAGTGGATAAACTGTCCAACATTGTAACGGAATAAATCCTCACCTCAATATTACTATTAAATATTACTCCGGCATTCTTACTTTTATATCAACCAAATATAGAATTCTTTTTTTTTGATTTCAAAATGCCTTTGTTTCAACATTTATTCCAATATCAGTTGAGAGCCGTGACGCCACTTCCTTGTCACGTTTCAGCCGGTCAAGTTCTTCCTGCCTCATCAGCAAACACAGATTAGCCCGTTAGCTCCTGTTAGCTACAGTAAATAACATCAGGCTGTTTCTGAATCAACCAACTAGAGGTGACTGAAGTAAAAAAAAAAAAAAAAAGACTTAAAATGTAAAGACCTTCAGCTGAGTCTTTGTTTATAAAAGAAAAAAGAAAACCTGCTCCTTCTAGTCACTTAGCTAGCGTAAAAAGAAAATTGTCTCATGCTAGCCACTTAGCTAGTGTGTTAGTGAGCTAATGAGGTATGTCTTGTGAATCCGGAGACGGTAAGAGCAGTGAGATCTTGCTCCTTTTGGATTGAGCGACCCCAGAGAAACAATGGGATCCTCCCAGAGTTTTAATGTTTTTCTCTACGGAGCATCGTAACATCCAAAAGTTGAAGCTAGTTTGTGCTATCAGGCTATATAAATAAACCTGACTAGTGCTAGCAGCAGCCTTCCATATTATCCCTTCCTCACAACCTCCACCTTGCTAGCTAGCTAGCCCGACAGATACCCTGTTCAGCCTAGTTGAGCTAAACAAAGAAAAAGAGAAATTAGCACCTGTGCTATTTTTCTTTACAGCAAGAACTCCCTAGAAGGTTGTTAGCCCTGGAGGCTAACATGAACAGCACCGTCATGAAAAGTTACATGAAGAAGTAAAACATGACTTTATGAATTGACTTCATCTGACGCCGCAATTTTGAATATTATTTGATTTGCTACTGAGCACAAGTAATGAAATACTGCATATATGTATATGTATGTATATTATATGCTCTCTTTCCTTTACTTGTCTCACATTAAGTCTTTATTTCAAATGAAGAGTGGATTTTTAAGTGTGTTTGTCGAATTTCTAGTCAACATTGCTCATAGCACTCGGTATAAGACACAATAACTGAACAAGTAACAGTTTTTCAGTGAGATATTGAAGCTTATTTTCAGACTATGCATCTGGAATATCTAGTTAAGTCAAAGAATCTTGAAACTATCTTAAAAGCTCAATATGAGTATTTCCAGCTTACATAAAGACACTTTTTTTTTTCTTTTTTTTATCTTAAACGGCTTAAATAAATGAATAACTATCACTTTCTAATGTTATTCCACATACGTGATGATGTCAAATCTGGAACAGTGTCGCTACTACACACGTCAGAATAAGTTAAATGCAGCTGAAAGGAAGAGTTTGACATGTACGGTAACAAAAAGCTACTTTTGAGTGTGAAAAAAACCCACTTATTTCTTAGTATTACACATTACTTCTTAACATTAGTAAAATATAGATACAAATGAGATTTCACAGCTAATTTCAAGATCTCATTTTATCTAAACGTCACATCTTTTTTCAAAACATTTTACCAAGCACTTTTTTTAAAACTTGTTACAAGCAAAAAACAGTATTATTTTTTTTAACTTATTATTATTATAATGAAAGGGCATTTTATATCCAGTGCTGATCACTCCTCCCTGACTGAGGCAATTTTGACCCATTCTTTCGTTGTTTTGCTATAGCAAAGAAGAGTTTTAAACCCTGGAGGCGTAACTCAAACAGTTTTTGTACTTCTGGACCAACACTAATGTCTGCATAATTTGACTGCTGGAACCCAGAGTGAAGAGTGAATTTATGAGAGGCTGACTCGGCTGTGGCTGCTGAAAGCATTTCTTACGAGAGTGTGGACTTAGGCTCAGGGTCTGTGATCGTGCCAGTGTGCGAATGAGTGCATTGTGGGTAAGGAGGGAGGACGGATGCTCCATTACGTCCCTTTAGGGGGTGTCCATTTTAAGGCTGTGGGATCGATGGTCTTGACGTTACCACGTTTGGTCTCCTTGGCCTTCCAGTCGTCGATGAGGTCCTACGGAGAGAAGAGGACAGTAATGCAGAGTTACGTAATGAAGCTGGATGATGATCGACACGCGTCCAGCTTGAGGCGAGAATCTACTTCTGAACAGACCCATCGAAGAATGTGCCCTGTCTCCTACCTGTCTCTTTAAGACCAGGTGCTTTCCTTTCCAGTATTTGAGCATCTGGAGGGATTGCAGTGTGCTGACAATATCCACTGGGTTCACTGCCGTCTCCTGGCTAATCTCTGTCCACACATACGACAAGGAGAGAAAGGATCGTGATGCGTTCAAGTACTATACTGGGCTGTACTTTGACCTAGTTTTGCTTTGAGCAGCAAATCTGCTTTTTTTTCCTCCCTAAATCCAATAAATATAAGTCAGCAACCAATAGTCACTTTGTTTGAATTGGTTTGCTTGGTTCTGTCTAATGGTGTGAAATTGTTGGTTTGTTTTACAACAAACCTTTCCTTAGCTAGGGGCAAGAGACTTCATAGAAGAGGGGGGTTCAACTAAAGGTGCAAGAGGCTCCTCCCCCTGCTGGGGTCTGAGGAAACTCTCTAGTCCTGTCGAGAAAGAAATCATGGAAACAAAGTTTAAGCTTCTGGAATATCTTTAGTCAGCTCTGACAGAGTGTATCAAGAGTGAGGCTGCTTCACTCCGTGCATGTGACCTTTTTTATTTTCATTTCAAGACCACATGAGTCAAGGCCCACGGGCCACATCAGGCCCGCACAACAGTGATATCCGGCCGCGTGACAACTTCTAATTTTCATAACAAATGGCTCACTGGTATACAGCACAAACACCACAGATACTACACATCCCAGAATGCACTGCGATAGCCACCTCGCCAATCAGGAGCTTCCGCTCCTCTGTTGTCAGATATCAGCGTTTATCCAGTCACTCTAATAAACTTTGGGCTCATCCTTAGAAGAGATGCGAAGATAGATGTGAAACATTTTTGAAAAGATAATTAATAAACCTATTTGTAAGTCTCACGCGAGTATTAGTAAATAGAACGTACGTTGTAATTAGCTGGCGAGGTGCGTTCATGTCTTCCAGCTGTTCAACATGTGTCAGTGCTGATGCGATAAAAACAATAAAACACATGAAGTTGTTTACATTTAAGGTGAAATACACCTTTAGGCTGCTCATGCACCACACTGTTCTCTGAGGAGCAGCAGCTCCTGACTGCAGGTACAGGTACGAGGAGCAACGGTCTACTTTTACTGTTTTATTGTGATAGAAGAAAGAAACAACTAAATCAGCCCAACCATTTACCAAAGGTCATTTAAAGTTCCTGTTTTGTTTGTACAGTTCCTGTTTGTTGATATCACTAATGAAAAACTGATTGATTTTAAATGTAATTCGTTTCTTTGAAAATATACTTTTCTGTTGTTGATGCCGGTGAATAAAAACTCTTTTCATTGGAAATATTCTGTGAAACTCTGCCGATAGAGAGGGAGACATAAAAATTAGTTATGCTGATCTATTTGGAATTTAATCTGAAATTTGAGTATTTTCTATTCTGTTGGTTTGTTCAGAATTCTTTGCAATAAGTAAATAAAATAAGAATAAAATGGTCACACTGGCTCAGATTAAACAAGGCCAATCTGAGTGCTGTTCGCTCCTCGATGCGTCTCCATCTTGAGTTTGACTCTCCGGATTTACGACTTGTAGCGTTTCTATGGAACTATATTATAGTCGTCACGGAATATTACCTCCTGAAATGTGAAATAATCAATCAAAAACTAGACAGAGAATTGCAGCGGCCGATCTGTTGAATGACGAAAAGACGGCGAGAAGACATTTTGAATGTAGGCGGGGAGGAATGAGTACGTAGAGTGATGACAAAAAGCGTCTCGGACGGGTGGGAACAGAGTGTTAATGCTGTGGGACGCAGCACTTTTGATTGCCATTTGTTATTTTCGCTGCTCCTAAATGCAGCGCGATGAAACGATGTTGAATTAGGGCGAATGGTTACGAAGAGCAGATCATCTAACCTGGAGAATATCCCGGCATCCAAGTCGCAGCGGTTAATCAGAGCGGGCTTTGACGGCGCAGAATAAGTGCTCGGTGATCATGCTAGGCTTTAAATGCTGAAGGTCCCATGAGTCCAGAAGAAAAGTGTGATTCCCGAACACACATACACACACACACACACAAACATACAGGATAATTCTCACATAAAGCAGCGAATGTTCTCTTATTTCTATTCACACTTATCCTCAAACATCGATGGATCTGCTGTAATGAGTCGTCTTTGGGGTCCGGTTCTGACCTTTGATCGAGATCTCCTTGCCCTGAAAGCTGTTCAGGTAGCGCAGCAGCACCTCCTTCCAGTAACTGCGGTAGCTGATCAGTCCCAGGTCAGACAGTGGGCGCTCAGGTGAGCCCACCTTCTCCTCCACCTTCGACAACAGGTAACCTTTGAGGAGAGAGCAGACAGAGATTTTTGTTGGCTGTGATCTTCTTCAATAATCTTTTCTCTCTGAGAAAACAGAAACAAAGTTCAGACATTTAATTCAAACAGTGATTGACTTTAATAGCTGAGAGTGTCTGGGATTTTCCCCCAGAGGAACACCTTCTTCAGAAGGTTCCCAGATCTGGGGTTGTTCTGCCGTACAGAATCCCACGGCTGGACTTTGGTTTGTTAGGAGGAATAAATACTCTGAATGAGGTGGAGGTACTCACTGAAGTCTATGAGCATCTTGCCGTAGCCCTGCCTCATGTACTGCGGCATGGTGAGGATGCAGGACACGTTGTAGTTCAGGAAGGAGTTCTTCTCCTGCAGATGGAGAAGAAACCGTGAACAATGTTTGACTGACACACGGGTTTTATCAGTTCAGATTATTTTCCGACATGAAAGATGTGGATGCAAAATTGTAAAATAAGAACGATAGGAGTTTTTTTGAGTTATGCCCCAGAGACCCTGGTCTGAGAAGAATCCAACTCAGAAAATGAGCCTAAATTTAGCTTGTTACCACGGAAACCAAAAAAAAACTAAAACGAAATGATAAAAGTTCTTAAATAGAAAAATGTTTGCAGTTCTGAAATTATAGTCAAAAATCGAAAACGCGACAGCCGTACTGTTATACCACCCCCCCTATGTTCTACAGAGACCCAACATTTCCACGTGAGGAAGAACATGTCTTCTAACAGGCAGTTAGACGGAGAAAGAGAGTGGGCGAGAGAGTGTGGGTGACATTGTGAAAGAGTGAGTGGGGGGGTTGATAACAGCTACAATCCTAGGATCCATCCATCTGTTCAATCATTTTATTCTGCGTTCTCATCCTGGGGCATCCCAGGATAAAGATAATAATAATAATTATGATAATAATAAAATGAATATATCATTGGTTAATTTTAAAATGTTCTGCCCTTATTAAAGAAAAACTTAAATTCTCTCAATTACAAGAATTAAGAAAAAAAAAGGTCCAATCTAATCCCCACAGACAGACCTGTCCATGCATGTTGTAAGAAGCTCTGCACTGTCACAGAGAGAGGGTTCTGGTTCCGAATCCCGGCCTTGAGGCTTCTCTCTGTGGAGTTTGCATGTTCTGTGTTCATGCAGGTTCTCTCCGGCTTCCTTCCGCGGTCCAAAATCATGCAACAGAGACTAATTGACCAAACAAAATTGACTATTATAGATCAAGTTGAAAAGTTCTTGATTTTATCCATTTATTTTGTGGCACCACTCGACCTGATAAAGTTAAGTAAATTTGACTAAATGTTTTTTTTTCCCGGTGCAGAGTGATCATGCGCTCAGGAGTGGCTGAGTGGTTCCTAGTGATGATCACAGTTCCAGGGTACTTGGTTTTGCCCCTGTTTGTGTTTGTCCCTGTAGCCACAGATGAAGCCTTTCCAGATAATGCCATGTTGAGCTTTCCCAGCGGTCCAGATGTAGAGGTTACCACAGTACCGTGGATGAACATCTGGACTCAATCTCTCGTAATGGTCCTGGTATTCTCAAACAGACACTTCCGGGCTCAGACCCCTGCTTGTGTCCAAGTTAACAGCTATTTTTCACGCCATGCAGCTCTTCTTTTGAGCCCCAGTGATCCTGAGGCGTCCCCCTGCCGCTTCATTGTACTGCAGGTGGACCTGCTCCTCTCCATCCCCTCTACACTCAGATCTTTGAACACATAATGTGTCAAATGTGTCCTTTCATCCAGGTGTTTCTCTCTGGTTACCTTGGAGAAGTATCCAACCAGATGGCACCCTGTGTTGTCAGCTTCCGTCATGACATAGAAGAGGAAAGGTTCCACATCGTAATACAGAGTCTTGTGGTCCAGGAAGAGTTTGGCCAGCAGACACAGGTTCTGACAGTAAATCTGTAAGGAAGAAGAGCGTTGGATGTGTTTATTAACCTTCATTAAACATGTATCAAAGCGAATACAGGAAGCACAGCTGGCTAATCACAGACAGACAGATTTCATTAGGGATAAATGTATTATGCGGGATTTTAACTGCACAACATCTGCTGGCGTAGACAACAGAGTTAGCCATGTCCGCCATTTGTTCTGAATTAACCACCGGTCGGCAAAAGGGTCACATGACCAAAGCGTGATGTATCAGGTGAGAACGGATGGTGACTTAAACGCAAAATGAGGTAGTGATGTCGGTGTCTGCATCGTTGTTGGTAAAAACTCTGCTCAAGAGGACCAAAGCGTCCGTTTTTGACTGAATCATCAAGGATGACCGAGAGGATGAAGATAAGGTTAGTTTATTTATACACCTGGCCGGGTTTTACTTGCGCACAACAAAATAGAAGTGATCCGTTTTGAGACACTTTTCCAGACGTTACAAATGACAGATACATTCAAATATGATAAAAGAACCGATGAAGCCTCTTCAATGAGAGGTGACACGTCTGCGAGCCGAAAGTTGCTTTGGATTCAACCCACATGGAGAGGAAATGGTTAAAAATGTCAAAGCTAATGAAGCTGAGATCTTGATGTATTTACTTATTATCTCAACTTTTACTTTGTCTCTCTCTTATTCACCTGCTATCTAGATTTCTCACACAAGTTATATCAACAAAGCGGTGACATCATAACTTTATCACTTCAGTCTAATTGAATCTGGACGATATTAAGCCGTCAATTTTCACGTATGACTGCCGCAACAACTCTGCGGAACAGTAATCAGTTACACCCGTCAAAGTGGCGTCGCCCTCTGTAAAGCAGCCTCATCTGTCGCCATGACTGACGCCGCCTTAGTATCCAAACTTCAAATCAGACCACGCCCTATTTGGTTCTGTCACAGGTGACTGATCGCCGGCTGTATTCGTGTTTCCACCTGTGTTGAGTTTCTTAAAATTAGAGGTGAGGCCTAGTTTGATGAAATTGGCAGTAGGCCCGAGCAGCCTCACTGCTTTGTGCCGTAGAAACATGCGCCGTACACGCACACCAAGCACGAGCTACCAGGGCTCCAAACGTCTCGCAAGTAAACCAGAAAACACCTGAAAACACGAAACTCGCAGTTTGCAACACCAGTAAGGAAAAAAAACAAGCTGTGGAGGAACAACACCAAAAACTTGATCAATCACTTCAGAATTAATCAACCAGAACACAGCACGTTTCAAGAAGCTAACGTTAGCAGAGCGTCTAAAGCTAGCGGGAGCTCAGGGCCAACCACGAGCCCGAAGTCATTGAACAAAGCAAAACATTTAACGTATAATAGACTGAATGACGCTTACAAAGTTTTTATCTTCACTTCCAAATGTCATCCAATGAGACGGAGGGTGCATTTACAGAAACGGGTCAGAATACATACACAATGCCAACAAGCCTCGCTCCCACTGTTATCCTTCAAAATAAGAGCAAACGATACGTTACTCATTATGATTAGAAAACCTACCAAGAAAAAAATATAGAATATAAGAATATTTGGACATGAAAACTTTGAGGAACAAATTCAGAGAGCTTTAGTGTAATAAGAGAAAAACGTTGTTGCTTCGAGTCGAACGATTTCTGGACCTTCTGGGACTTATTACCTTGTTTTTCTTTCCGTCCACCTCAAACACGGAGATGTTCCCCTTCCTGTAGATCTCATCGCCTGGGGGGTGCTTCCAAACGCACTTAGCCTTAATGCAACACAAATAAGAGAAAGCAGAAGCGGTTAGTTTATAAATGTTACCGGCACAAAGCGGCCATTCTGGACCAAAGTTTATATTTTGTCTTTCACGTGAGCAACTCACGAGGGGCAGATTTTCAAAAATGATCGAAGCAACAGAGACTTTGGGACAATTAGTCCCTAATGTGACCAAAGCACGTGGATTTGAATCATAGAGGATTCAAATGCAGGGAGTGTCCTTTGAAAACGCTGCATGTTATCCTGCTTGCATCTTATTCGTTTTTAAGGTTTGTGGTACTCTAATCACTTGTAAAAACTGTCGGTTGGTTGACGCCTGCTCTGTAGCCGCTCCTCCTCTAGCTCCTACATAAGATGTCACTTACTCTAAATAGAGTCTGTATCTCTTTGAATACAATTATGAAGCACCTCAGGCACTGAGATAGCCCGGTTCTAGTTTCAAATGAGGCTAAATCTCGGCCGTTGGACCGTCCAACCATCAACATGTTCAGCAATTGTCGATAAGACTGAAACTGAAATTGGGTTTTTTTTACTTTAGGATCAAGTCTTGCCTTTTCGTTTGAGGCCAAAGGACGACCACCTCCATGGTTGTGCTAAAGTACGGTGATGTTCGATGTATGCATCTTCTCTTATCAAAGGTAAAGCTATTCTGGTCTGTGTTGATCTTATTTCAATGACTTTCAGCAATCGGAAAAGAGTGGGAGGTTCTTTCCTTCACTCTCGGGACTTGTTCTTATTGTCTGTCCCTAAAGTCTGAAGTGAACATGGACAAAAGGTCATTTAGGTTTACTCCTTCCACTGAATGAGATGTACTGTGAAAAGGGCTGAATCTCAGGGGGCTGGTCCCAGGACACATTCAAAGGCACCTTAAAAGACTTGAATGCGAAAACATCTGGCTGCAGATGTTTGGAATGAGTCGTGCAACTCCTACTCGCTCCCTGATGTTGATGCCTTTTAACAAATACAGACGATTCATTTTGAAAGTCTGTTTCTAAAGTATTTCAGGAAGTATGGGCTCCTCTCGCTGCTCCCTCTAAGACTGTATGGAGGCGGTTCAAACACACTTTAATCAAATCAAGACCAAATATCACATCTGAGTGAAGGGAACACGGCAGCAGTGAGCGCGATGCCAAAGCTTTGGGTCCCTCCTGTGGGGCCCGTGGACCACCACTGCCTCAGCCCGAAAGACTTTACCTCAGCGCCGCAAATTCCTGATCATCACAGCTGGGGGTTTATGTTACGTAGCCGGACTGAATGTGGAGGTTGAATACTGAGCATTTTGTCTGTCTGATGGTTGCGCTCACGTCGTCCATGATGCTTTGCATGCAGCCTTTTTTTGGAGCGACTGTAAAATCAGTCGAACGTGACTTTTATTGATTTTTATATTTTCGTAAACCCTTATCGTTGTTATCACAGGACCAAACCAGACGCTTCCAAAAACAGGAAAGGCTGCCTTACCATGTGTCTGCGCAGGATGGTCTGGCTCTTCATATACTTCAGGCAGAACTCGCACATGTACAGCCTCCCCAGGCGGGCGTACTCCTCTGGATATGGCGAGTGATACCAGGTGTCCAACTCATAGCGCCCAAACACGATGGTTTTTATCATGTTGCTGCCTTCTGACACCTGGCCAGCCAGACGGAGCTTATCCTGCGCAGGGGGGAGAACACGGGGTAAGGTGAAAGGGCATCAAAGCGGGGGCGGCAAGAGATGGCGGATGGAGGGTGACGAGGGAAGGACAATGAGTTGAACTAAAGATTATTCTCAGGGAAACCTCAGTGGAAGCCACCAGCTACAAATGTAAACGGAAACCTTGTGAGGAAAAAAAATAATCAAGATTAAGACTAAAAAAATGTTTTTTTTAAACGCAGCGGGTAAATGAAATTAAAGGACCTGGACTGAGTTTAATAGTTAAATGAGCTGCATAGCATTGGAATAACGAGCATGGGATGGTCAAGATCCCCACCTCGGATACATTTGATTTTTAGCCTTTAATGCTTTTAAATGCAACTCGTGCAGATAGAAAGTTACATTCTTGAAAAGTCACCACTCCAGTACAAGGAAGAGGTGTACAGATACTAAGCAGTTTTTCACTTCTTGTTATGATTTAGAAAATAAGAGTTGCACCGATTGGAATTTTCCTGGCTGATCACCAATCACAGATTTTTATAAGCTCTTATAAAGCCGATTTATTTTTCATTAAAGTTTTGAAAATCATAATGAGTATTGTATTTTATGTGCTCTTGTTTTGAAGGATTACAGCGATGGTCGGCGTTGTGTATGTATTCTGACCTGTACCGTCCGTGTGTTTCTTAAACCAATTGTACGACATTTCGAAGTGAAAATAAAACCTTGTAAGCCTCGTTCAGTCCATCGTTTGCTATATGTCGGCTTTGCTCTGGACTTGTGGCTGGCTCTGAGCTCCCGCTAGCTTTAGCCGCTCTGCTAACGGTAGCTTTTTTTAAATGACTCCTGACTGAAATGCTCCCCGGGTTGATTACATTTGAAGTTTGTGATTACGTTTGCTGTGCCGAACGTTTGCAGGATTGTTCATCAAACTGGTGTTATAAATTGCGAGCTTTGAGTATTCTGGTTTACTTGAGAGATTCTTTGGAGCTGTGGTAACTTCTGTGTCTGTGTATGGCGCATGCCAAAGAACGGCTTCTCGGCCAATTGCCGATTTCATCAAATTAAGCCTCCCGGCGCCGATCCGATCGATTGGTGCACCTCTATTAAAAATATTGAATAGTAGAAACGAAACCATCCACGAGAGTGAGCTCAAGTCTGACTTGCAACTATGGAGATGGGAAAGATAAAAACGACAAAAATCCCTACATAACAAAAAAATGTGGAGAATGTTTATGAATGTTCAGAAAAGGCAAAGTGTTTGTAGTTAACCGACTAAAAGAAATAAACCGATCTGTCATTCAAAGTGAGCCTGACTAAAAATAACAAAAACTTCTGAACTTCCTGTTTACCAATCGCATGATCCTTATTTGCGTCTATCATTTCACACTTATAACCTCAAAAGCCAATTGCATAGCACTTCCTCTTCATCAATTACTTTCATCCTTTCATCTTCACATTGTGACATCAGAGGCCAACTGTTTATAGAACCTGTTATAAACTGCTTGATCTCCATCATGTCCTCCTCTTGCTCAGATGAAGGCCTAATAGCCGAAACATTGGCAGGAGCTGGAATAAAGACCTTACACATTGGTGAAACTGAGATCTGTCTACTTACACGCATTGTTTTTTGTTAGTGCCACCATTTTTCTCTCTTTCTATGCTCTTCACATGTTTTGGTTGAGCACAACATACTAACACAGCAGGAAAGACGCCTCCACCTTCTCATCTGAAGCTGGCATAATGACACAGAGCAGAGGACAAAACAGCGACAATAAAAAGACGAACAGGAAGCGACAGTCCAAACTACAAAAATATCTCAGACTCCTCCTGCGGCTGCAGGGGAAGGTTTGTCACCTGAACAGAGAAGGAAAGGAATAACAGAAAAAAGTGAGGAGAGGAATGAAATCAAGGTAGGAAGATCAAGAGAGGGAGGTGAGGATGAGTTTTCTCTCTTACAAGGTCGTCCGAGGCACGTGCCTGCGCTTTCCTGAACAGCTCAAGGTCGTAGTCGCTGGTGATGTTCTCCAGCAGCGGCTCCCTGTTTGCTCCGTGGCTCTGGCGGTGATCCTGGTCGAGGGGGCGGAGAGGCAACGGAACCAGTTCATCAATAAATGAGAATCAGGCGTTGGAGGAGCTCACATTCGTTTCTGTACCCACTGACCATGTGCTTGTCTTTCTGCTCCTTATGGAGGCTGGTGTTCCTCTTCCTCCTCAGCTCCGTCACCTTCTCCTTGTAGCGCAGCTGACGCTCTGTCGGGGCCTGGGACCACACACGGCCAAAGTAGACAAAGTTCTCTCAGTCAGTCTGCAGATATCCGCCCAGTTGTTAAACTTTGGCATCGCATGCCGGTCCACACGTTCTGTGCTTCTAATGTTCGTCTATCCAAGTTCAGTTTCCCCCCATCCACCTCAAAGATGCGACCACACACTGACACGCACACACACTGACTCACACACACACACTGAATCACACACTGACACACACACACACTGACACAAACACACTACTCACACACTGACACACACGCACTACTCACACACTCACACACACGCACTACTCACACACACGCACTACTCACACATTGACACACACGCACTACTCACACACTGACACACAAATATATGCACACACCTACAGTCGCTCCAGAACTGTTAACACTCTTTAAATACGAAAAATGAAGGCAAAAAAAATCTCTTTATTGTTTCTACAGATGATTATGTTAAATAAAAAATTATTCTACACAAAGATATCAACTTTTACTCAAGTAGTACAATTAAAATTGTAATAAAAAGCATTAAATTATTTACATAAAAGAAATATTGGTGGTGATATTTGATGTTTTATCTTCCAAAAGCCCTGGACATCTTTTTAAAAGACAAGGTTCCATGGAATCCATCAAATACCAACAGATACCAAATACAAAATTCTCTGTCAGGAAACTTAAAGCGGGCCGTGGTCGGACCTTCCAGCAGGACAATGATCTGAAGCACGCCTCAAAATCAAACCAAGAATGGTTCAGAGATCACAAGATAAAGGTTCTGCCAAGGCCATCCCAGTCACCTGACCCAAACCCCACAGAACATCTGTGGGATGTGCTGCAGAGGAGAGTGGACCTCAGATCTCAAACCTCATTGCACACTACAGGAGACTCGGGTCTGTTATTGGGGCAAAAGGGGAAATCAAATGCTATGAAGAGTCATTCAAACCCGTGGCCATGAATTATCCTGTACATAAGCTGTAAATCCTCAACAATAAATCCTAACACGAAGATTTCCTCAGGGACAGCGCGACGAGTCACGGACGGCCGTCGCTCAAAGGCAGGTCGAACGAGTTATCTGTTTAATATTCCATTCGTCGTCGCAATATATCAATTATTTGTGCAATACATGACTGTAAAAAAAAAAAGAATCACCACTGCGCTCGTGCTTATATATGTGTGTGTGTGTGCGCGTGGGTGTGTGTGTGTGTGTGTGTGGGTGTGTGGGTGTGCGTCTGTGCGTTACCTGGCTTCTGGTGGAGTGTCTGTTCTCATCGTGGCGGTGCGACAGCGTCCTTTCCTCGGTCTGTTTTTCGCGCGTCGTTGCTTTACCCTGACAAAACATCAGCAACCTCAACTTTACACAACAAATATTCATCCCCGCAGGAAATAACGTCCCAGCAGCCACTTGCACGTTCCTGGAGGTTTCACGGCCGCAGTTACAGTCTAGTCTGTTGGTTTCCTTCGCTTTCATTCAGCAAACACTCGCAGTCTGACTACTGCGATGCTCTCACAGAGGAAACCTGGTGTGCTATATTTTAGAGAAGCACTAATCTCCATTATTTTAGTAGTATCTACTTACCCAACTCAAAAACAAGAACTTGAGGGGTCACCCTGCATACATAGGGGTGTGTTTGTATACCTACTACAAACTGGAGCTGCACTGATTGAAAATTTCTTGGCCGATCACCGATTTTTATATATTCTGAATGGCTGCTACCCATTTGTTTTAAGTTTTAAAATCATAATGATTAATGTTGGCCAGAAATATATGCATAGGAATATATTTTCCTTAGTTTTTTTCTTGGTAAGGACATTTAAGGGGTATAATTCATTTATACTGGCAAGTACACAAAAAAATCTTTTACTTTACTTGGACTTAATCTTAACATTTTGGCAGCTTTTATTGACAAATTATCCAAAGTGTAAGAAAACTTAGACGTAAAGCAGTCGTGTACTCAAAGTGTATTAGTCTTACACTTAAAGTACAATAAAAATATACTCTTGGTCATCTAAAAGTCGTTCAAATTAGGACCAAGAAGTCTTATAATAGTACAATAGAAAGTACACGGTTGGAAATCACACTAAGAAAAAAAGAAAGAACTTTAGGTAAACTTAGTTTTTGTAAGGGAACAGATGAAACCAGTCTGCTGCAGATTAAAAAGTCTCGATTTGCTGAACGCCGTTTCCCAAAAATGCTGTTGAAGTTGATGTCAGTGAAGACGACTTATACTACACATCATCTCCCTTAATGTATTTGAAGTGCTTTTATTTTGAAGGATAAAAGTGGAGGTAAAGCTGCTCGGCATTGTGTATGTACTCTGACCTGTTGACATGAATGTAAGCTTCGTCCTCGCCAGCAAGCCTTTCTTAAACAAACTATGACATTTCAGAGTGAAAATAAAACTTTGTAAGTCCATTATATGGGTCATATGTTGGCTTTGTTCAGGGACTTCAGGGCTCGTGGATGGCTCCGAGCTCCCGCTAGCTTTAGCCGCTTTGCTAATGTTAGCTTCTTGAAACTTGCTTTGTTCCTCAGTGTGATTAAATTTGAAGCGTGTGATTAAGTTCGTTTTGCCGAACGTTTTCGGGGCTGTAGCGCCGCAGCGTCTTTTGTCCTTACTGCTGTTGAAAATGGCGAGCTCTGTGTTTTACTTTGTTTTGAGCCGGGATCGGTACACCTCTAATATATTCCATTCTTTCCGATGGTCCTTTCCCGCTGTCCTTAATTCTCAGGAGCACAGGATACAGCTATGCAACCTTTGTGTTGCATTCCCTCAGAGCCTTTTTGCATTCCTTGAACTGAAAAGTCGGGATCATGATGTGGATGCCTTCTCAAGTCGCCTCCATTTTCTCGTGCAGATCGTAAAAACCTACCAACAACTTTGCAATCTGAGACTAAGTTCAAACTGTATTCAGCAATTTGGAAAAAGACAAAACTTCTAAAATGCTTTGACCATAAAACTTTGTTGGTGGATGTGTGTGTGTGTTTGTGTGTGTGTAAGTGTGTGTACCTTGCATTCATCGGCCGACAGATTGTGGTACAGAGGGCATCCTGATATGGAGAAATGTCTCTCATGCCTCCCTGTTAGATGACCTAAGGACGGGGACAAAGGCAGGAAGAGAGGCGCTCAGGGTTGGAGGGCCGAGCAGGAATGAACCATGATCAGTTTGCAGTGTGTTCGCTCTCACCCAATGAGTTGCACCCAGGGGTGGGACACTTCATGTTGAAGTTGTAGCTCTCGTGGAAGCGTCGACGTTTGGGACGATGAGAAAGGTCGTGGGCGGCGGCCTCTTTCAGCGACAACTCTTTGGCCAATCTCTCGTCCTCTTCTTGGGAAACTACAATATCGTTGCTAGAAGACACGAGGTCGTTGCCGGGGCTGGAAACCTCAATGTCGGACTCTGAGGATGGAGCGTTTCCAGTTGGGGTGCGAGGAGGGGTCTCGTCCCGGTCTGCACCCTGTTTCAGGTCTGCTGAGCCAATCGAGACAAAGGGATGCAGTTGAAACATTTTTGCATTTTGAAACACCTGTGGAAACTGCACTTACAACACGCTTGATTTTAAGCTCCTGCTAAGGAGAACCGGGTCATGTGATCTGCTACTTCAGTCCAGTCTAACAACAACAAGGACAAGTACAGTCCATTCACTATTTATTTACTATACCTTTATTATTTATCGTTAAAAAAATTTTTTTCTCATCTATATCTCCTAAAGTTTATTAGAGTGACAGGATAAACGATGATATCTGACAACAGAGGAACAGGGAGAAGAGAGACGCTGGCGCTCTTGGTTGACGGCTATTACAGTGCATTCTGGGATTTCTAGTATCTGTGGCGTTTATGCTGTATACCAGAGGGCAAGTTGTTACAAAATGATATCCTGTCTCGCAGGCCTTATATAATTGTTGTGCAGGCCGGATGTTTGACACGTCGTCTGGTCATGTTCAAACGTGTTTTTTTTCAGTTACCGTGAAAAAAAAAAATGCTTTTTTTTCTCCACAGTAACTGCAAAAACAAAACAGTTATGCAGTCAAGCAGTTTGAACATGGGAGGAAGTAAATACAGTTTGGATCTGTAGAAGGAAGACAGACTTCATATATGACAGATCAAATAGCCTCTCTGGCCTTAACAAAGTCATATTCATGAAAGAAAGCCCCACAAATGCCTCGTCATTGTTTTTCTCGTGGATTAGTTACCTGTACGAAATGTTTACAAACAGGTTGTGTCGTTGGTCCTCAGAGTTCAGAACTGACACATCGTTTAGGTATAACATGTAAACGCACAGAGAAGGACTTCAGTAGAAAAAGACAGTTTTCATCATTGCCCCTTAAATGTAGAGATTTAACCAGATTCCTTGAATCTCTTAATGATATTATGGTCTGTAAAATCCTCAAATTCCCTGAAATTGCATGAGGAGAAACCTAACTGTAGGACGAGTTGAATATCTGAACTTTTCCAGGACGCCCCTTTCATGCTCAGTCATGATTACTGTTACCCATGAGCCTTTTCACCTGCTGAATAATCCAGTCAGGTGATTTTAGCATTCCACAACTTTCCTAGTCTGTCGTTGCTCCTTCCTCAACTTTTTTCAGATGTTCTACTTGAATACAATTCAGAATGATCTATTTTTTATTCAATCAATGAAGTTGATGAGGTACAATTTTTGGAACATTGTCTTTGTTCTGTTTTCAACTGAACTGAATGTTAGAACAGATCAGGAAATGATCACATTCTGTTGTATAAATGTTTTAGGAAGGTTTTTAAGTTTGATCATGTTGACTTTCTTTAATTCCCACCATCAGCGTCTTGGCTTTTTGTTATTACTTACACATCTGCTAATAAGACCTTTTCATTTTGTGCTGGTGTGGGAGAACTTTACCCTAACTTTTCATTTCATCTTTATATTTAATACTGTTTCTTTAAATCTATATTTGGGTGGCTCAGACATGATCAATTAAAAAAATAACACATCCTCCGAATTAAATGAAACATATATAATTGAATTGCTGCTGATGTTGGTTTATGATATGACTCAGTGTCTCAGTAAACGATGAAACCAAAGACGCAAACAATGCGAGGACAGATATATCTGTTCTAACTGATACAGATCACCGCCTCCTCCAGTGTCTGGAGACAGACAACAGATCCCGGCCTCTGTGAGCTAATTCTCCCATCGCTGTCCAGGATGTACTGAGACTTTATAACTAGGAACATTTTAAGCACAGACCAGTAACGGTGGTTGAATAACGCTTAATGAATGAAACGCATCCGCCCTTCACGTCATCTTTATGTCAGTCTTTTCTCTCAGCCGTCCTTTTTCTTTCAGTCTCCCTCTCATCCATTCCTAACGTAATCTGTAATGTAATTTCTGCAGTGTTCAGGAAACACTTCAGGACTCACCGTTGGCCTCGTTGTCCGAGCCAGACGACCGGCTCTGACGTAGCGGGTATTTTTTGGCTGTAGCGTTTGTCGCCCCCTGCTGGCTTCGCGTGACCCTGCGCCCGGACGAGAAGACGGACGCCGCCACTGCTGCTGCTGAATCCAGGCCTTCGTCAGGACCCACGGGTGCTGGGGAAACACTCCGCACCGAGCTGCAGTTATCTGAGAGGAGAGGAGAGGAGAGGAGAAAATTAGAAGATAAGAGGAGAGGAGGGTAGATGAGGAGATGAGAGGAGGAGAGGAGGATATAAGACCAGATGAGAGTAGGAGAGAAGAAGATAAGAGGAAAGGAGAAGATAAGAGGAGAGAAGAAGATAAGAGGAGAGGAGAGGAGAGGAGAGGAGAAAATTAGAAGATAAGAGGAGAGGAGGGTAGATGAGGAGATGAGAGGAGGAGAGGAGGATATAAGACCAGATGAGAGTAGGAGAGAAGAAGATAAGAGGAGAGGAGAAGATAATATTAGAAGAGAAGAGGACGAGAGAGGAGGATAAAAAGTAAAGAATATACTTTTAAATGAACTTTTTTATAAATTAACTACATGGAAAACAAATATAACATAAAAAACTCAATTTGATTAACAATAGAAAAAGATGCATCTTTGAAAAATAGAGGAAAAGGATCAAAAAAAATTATAATGATAATTAAACCAATACCATGACACAAGTCTAACATAAAATAACACTAAAGGAGAGTTTACGGATCAACTGGTGACTGGATTCTCTCTTCAACGTGAGCGTTCCATAGTTCGGTAAACTGTTCATGAAGCCTCTCAAAGAAATCTTTATTTTCTCTCATTTAATAAAAAAAAAAGGTAGGAAATGAACGATTTGTAAATGTGGTTGAAAGCGTGTTTTTCACGTCGAAGAAGAAGCTCATACTTTGGGTGGCGTAAGGATCTGCCTCTGAGGAGGTCAAGAGTTGAGGTCCAATGGACAGATCCAGACAACATCAAAGATAAAAAAAAGAAACGCAGTTATGATCAATCGTTTCATAGTCCAGCAGCAGCAGGAACAAAATCACAGGTGGATGAAGTATTCTGAACTAATACTACAAGTAAAAAAAAAACTCCACTACTAGTAAAAGACCTGCATTGATATCTGACACAAGTTAAAGTCTGTAAGTCTTCCCTGCTAAAGGTTTAAGTAATCAAAGTACTTCATCTGCTGTTAAGTAGTTTAATCTACAAGAACGTCAGATTCAGAACCACGTGCTAAAACGTCAACTCTTCATCAGAACCGGCCTCTTTTCAGCTCTGTGACATTTTCCAGATGATCCAAGAGAGAAATCTACAAATTGAGGTTATTTCTTTTTCTTCAGCAGGAGGACGATTCTCTCAACCCATGAAGACGGAGACGTTTAGAATCGAGACATATCAGGTTTTCTAGAGACGGAGAGGAGGGGAGAAATTGTCTTGTGAAAAGTAACTAACAATTACATCAGTCGGACAAATGTAGTGGAGCAGAACGTAGATCATATCCCTCTGTTATGTAGCATTAAAGTATTGTACAGTGTTTGTACCCAAGTTAAACACAAGTACCTCAAGTTAGTACTTCAGTGCAGTACGAGAGTAAAAGCACTTAGAAACTCTCCACCGCTGGGCAGAATGCTCAGGAGACGTGACAACAAAGAGTTCCAGAATAATGATAATGAAAACTTCTTAAGAGGAAACTCTTTTTGGTTTCGCAACGGAACCAAAAATTGAGGATGTGCTGATTTGCACCGGTTGCATGACGAAAACAATTTAGACAATGTGTGATGTGAACTATGGTTTTGTGTCTGAGGTGTGAAGGTCCGATTCTGTTTCTCAGTTGTTTCTCAAGGCCGTAAAGATGGAATCCTTCAATTACATGAGCTTCTTATAGATCATTTGAAAATTATACCTTTAAAGAAATGACGACGGGCGCTCCGACGTAGAATAACGATTTCCATTATCCCTTACTATAAAAAATATAGTTTGATCGTGGAAACTTAACAGAGAGTTCAGTATATAAAGAAAACGGCATCAGAAACTCCAAATGTCCAAATGTCAATGATTTTTTTTATTATAAATAATTTTTTTTTTAAAGATTTAAATAGATAATCAGAAAGAAATAAAAAGATGTAAAAGATTCCAGTCGGTCCACTTTAACTTTGGACGTGTTGAACGGCTGAAACTACAAGAATGCTGCTTCACAGCTAGATACATTCTTCCGCTCTATGCCATTGCTATTCTAACAACTTCACTGACTTCACTGAAAAAAAAATCAAGTTTGCAGTGAAATGAACAGATGCAATAAACATTTTTTTTTTTTTAATTTGAATTAAATTTCTTAAAACTGAGCAACTCGGAGTAAAAACCCGTAGGAAGATAGTTACTTGTTGCGAACGGCCTCTGAGGTTATGAAGAGACTAAACCTTGGCGGGGAGAGAAGGCGGAACGCCTGAATCCTCTTCTTCCTTGAAGAAACTAACCTCTGTGTGGTCTGCAGGTCTGGATGAGGACTGGGACAGCGTGGACAACTTGTCTCCGGGATGAAACACTGAATAAACATGGCCAGCCTTTCTTTCTGTGCTGTAAATCCCTCCTGGCAGCTACAGCAGAAAGAGGTCACATGTGGGGGTGGGAGTGGAGGTTGAGTCTGTGGTGGGGGGAGGTCAGCCTGTCTGTGCCCACTCTTGCTTTGAGCTACAGCTGAAGTGAGGGGGTGTCTTGTCTGTGGTCCCCGTGTAAAAGAACCTATCCTTTTTCGAAGGGCACATAGTGGTAGATTAATTCATACTGCATGTTATCTATCTGTCTTGTGTCCAAGTAGCAGCTTTAAAATCGGGGCTTACTGATCACATGACATCAGACACACAGAAATTGGGACCTTCATCTTTATTCCCTGTGAGAGTGCAGTCAGCTGACACACAGTGGAGGCTTGACGTAGCTTCCAGCACCACACATGAGCACCATGCTACATTTGCATTCCAAGGGTGTTCCGTTAATTAGTGCCCCTATGAAATGGCGACCACACAGGATCTATAAAACGTAGAGGAGACACCTTTACTCCAGATTAAAAAGGTGGATCGCTGATAAAATCATTGACGTAATAAAAACTAAAAACATTGCATAGCATTATCTTTTGAGATGTAAACATGAAATAATATCAATAATAATGTTAATAACAATATTAATAATTCTTTTCTCTTTTCTGCACTGAACAGTGTTGATTTTATTCTTCTTGTTTTGTATCATATATGTAATATGTGTTTGTCACGTGGGTGCGCGTCTGTGCATGGGCGCGTAAAATATGTGACTATTTATTTCCTTTTCTAGTCTGCACTCCACTGACCGAGATTTTCTGCATCAAGTAATCCTGTACTTGTGCAAAAGGAAAATAAATCTTTAATCTCTAATCTTTGAATCTTAATTAACTCTTCTACATTTACTAGATAAATAGTATATTCCCACAAGGAAATAACGAGTTTCCACAAGATAAATATCTTGTTCACACAAGATTAAGTAAATAAATAACTTGGGGAACCAGATAAGTAAACTCTCCTTATTGGACTCTAGATGCTCTGTGTACTTCTTCCCATCTTGGATTATTTTTTAAGCAAGTGTTAAATGTTTACCTTGTGAGCTCTGGCTGAGGCGCAGTGACGCGCGTGTCAGGCGCGTGCTGCTGCGCCTGCGCGCACTTTCGGAACTCTCGGTGTGCTCCAGGTCGGTGGAAATATCCGAGTCCTCCGTCCCGTCCGAGCTGCTGCCTGCAGTCCTCTGCAGACAACAACAAACAACACACGAGCAGGCTGCGTGATTGATCGGAAGTCTGGTCAACAAAACCGCCTGTGGTCAATCACAGTCACGGGTGCGTGACCGCGTGGATTTTACCTGCGGATAATTCAACAAAGATCCCATACTGAAGAGGTGCATCACCCCCTCCACACTTCTTCTCCGGGATCGCTCTTATCCCGGTGCTCCAATAACACTAACAATGCCCATCTCTAGTCTGTCACCAAACGAATCACAACGACCCTGTTATTGTTCCAGCCTCAATTTGCCACGACAACAACCTCCATCACTAACTGCCTACATGCAGAGCAAAGAGCATCTGACATGTCACTAAGATTAAGAAACATATCTGGAAAGGTCTCAGAATCTGCTGCGTGATTTGTCTTAAATTGCAGTCTACTGGAATGAATGTGGTGACAGTGAGGAGATCTCCTACCCCACTGAGGACCACAATCCAACTGGGTGGGGGTGGGGTAAGAGGGCTCAAGTGGGGAGCCAGGCAATTTTCTTTGAATAAATAAAATATAGGGGCCCCTTCCATCCCAGGATATACGTGCCATCATCTCCAATGCTAGAATATTCATTAATATGGTAAACAGCGTACGTCATCAAGCTGAGTGGCGTCTTCCCTCCTGTGTTAGTTTGTTGTGCTCAACCAAAAACATGTAACAAGCATAGAAAGAAAGAAGAATAGTGGCACAAACAATAAACAACCCACGCAGGCCGATTGATCTCTGTTTCACCAGAATAAATGTATGTATCAATAAGATATAAGCTTCCTGTGGTTTTATGCATGGGTAAAAACAGAAAACACAAACAAAAGACACTACAATAGGTCCAGTAAATTCTAATTATTATTATTATTTTTTTTTTACAATTAATCAGAAATAACAACGTTTGATGCCTATATAATAACTAACAGCGAAATTAAAAGCATTTTGTTCTATACGTCCATAATCATATTGATATCCTCATAAAGATAGTATGGATTAACTAGAAGAAGCACTCAGAGAGCGCTGAACTCCATCATACCCATAGTAGACATTATTGTCAACAGAATCAATTAGATTAGGCTTTTGTTAGGAAAACTTCAAGCAGGTTTCTCCATAAAGTTTGAGTTTTTGCTTGAGCGCGTCTCCAGCGGTGCTACTCACGTGCACGATGTCGGCATTTGATGATCTAGTTTTTAATACAAACTCTCAACAAAAAAAAAGGTAATTATCATTGGTTGCTATAACAAAAATATACAAGTGAAAGAGAAATATCACTGCACTAGAGCAGGAAAACCTAAGGATTTTTAGCTAGGTTCTACTTCATGATAGGAAAAAGGTGCCTTTTAAAAGCCTTTATAGCACATAATAAGTGTGCCATCAGTGTCTGGTTTTTTTTGGGGGTTTTTTTACCACAAAAGTGTTAAGGATACTTAAATGCTATATTTGAAATAATAAAACTTAGATCTCTGTGTTTTCAGCTGCTAAGTTCAGGCCAGGAATTACTGTAGATTTTTGTCTGTCACACACAAAATTCCCACTCACAGTCAGCTTAGACTGAGTTTGTGGTTTACAGTTTAAAGCAATTAACAATTGAATTTAAAATAGGAACACTAACTATAAATTTAGAAGTATTGGCAGTATATGTTCGTTATTTTTAACTTATTGTAGTAAGCTTAATTTAGGAATACAGAAAGAGTAATATTTAAAAAAAAAGAAAAAAGAAAACAACAAAAAACATGTACGAGTCAGTATTCACCCATTCAAACAAACATTCGTCCATTAATGAAAGAGGCTACCATGAACAAGCGCCACTCCAATAACCATTCATGCCATCACTCACACACCAATGCAACAGCCATAGGAATCTGTCTGGAAAGTGTCTGGATCATGTATAGTTCAACATGAAGACATGTCTACCTCCCCAGCCACCGTCGCTGGAGTACTCCAAAGTACCGCTAGGGGTACACTTCAACTCATTTGAGAAAACGTTGACTGCACGCGGGCGCGCAGTAACCACGTTTGACAGATCCACAACAAGAAGCTGAACACCTCATTTACATGCATCCAATAACATCGAAAGGGGGGCGGGGATTGCACGTGCCTAGCGAATGAGCGCAACGCTGGTCTACAATCTGTCCAATCACAGCGTTGTTTTGGTGCGGACACTTTGTTCCGTCCCCACACTCGAAGAATAGTCGTTATCGCCCCGGTCTAAGGACAGCATCTCTATGCTCTACACCAACTTGCTGAAATCTAACCATAATTCGCAATGATCGAAATTCCAAAGCTCTTATTGCTAGTTACATCACGAAAAGTGACATACATTTTTCCAACATAGCTATAAACATGGGCTGACGTGATCTTTCCTTGTCAGCTCAACATAAAACACTCCTCCGTGCCCGAGTCTGTATAAAATGATATGCAACAAACATCTGCAAATTATCTGACGGCATCTTGTAGAACCACATTGTCCTTCAGTGTTGGAAATCCTTCCACACTGTGATTTACTCCTACGTAGGCTAACCTTAGCTATGACGTTATGTTGTTGTCAGTCCGAACTGCAGTCTGCACGAACGGCTAATTCAGGAGAGAGTCTTACCTTTCTCCGAGGCATTTTCTACGCTGGAGCGTTCAAAATCCTGCCGAATATTCCCACACACTATGGGAACAATTTATTACAGGTTGTATAATTATTAAGAAAGCAGTTTTAGATATGAGCCAACTCAGATGAAAAAAGCGCGTCAGTTTCTCTGCACTTCCTTATCAGTACAGCGCATGCTCATTCGGTCTATAGTTCCGCTCTCCAAATGCCTCCGTATGAAACATAAACAGCTACAGTGGCCCTTTGAGTAACAACGAAAGCATAGGAAGATTGGATTATAAAATATATATCAGTTTCACTATAAATGCTAAGAAGAATGAATCGTAATAGCAAAATTTGTAAGTAGTTTGAATGTATTGGTTGCGTACATGTTTTCAGTGATTGTAACCACACAATACATTCACTAAAGCACATATAATGTTATTATCACAAAGCGGAACCACCAGCTAGGTTTCTAACAAAATTCAAAATCAAAATGACTGTTTTGATTTGAGAAAAATCAAAACAGTATACCTTTTATCCAAAGGTATTTGGATAGGTAAACTCAATATCAAAACCACTCTAAAATGTATTTATGTGTCTCCCAAGCTAACAGCTCTTTTCTTAATCCTATATACACCACGTAGAATGCACGGCAGGCAAGTGGGAGTGAAAACTCTTGTTCCCCGTACTCTGGTCATTGTTTTTACTGTGGAAGAAGGTAGAATGTTGCAGTTGACGGGAATTTGAAAATTGGTAACTTTCTTGCTGGCATTTCATCTTTTTTACAATTCCTTCCGACAAAGAGCTAATATATTTACTTTGAACGCATAAAAAGCGCTACTTAGATTTACTTATTTAGCCAAACGAACCGATACAATACAGGAAATAAAAGGGAGTGGAGCCTCTTGCTCCCTCACTCTGTTCATTCACTGTTCGAGGATATACCACATGTTACAGTTAACCTGGATTTGGACGTAATTTTCTTTGATGAAAGCTTTTCACATTTGTTCTCACACGTAATGCACCCTACAGGTACCATAGATAGAGAGTGATAGCTAGGTTTAGTTCTTTTTCCTTTCCAATAGACGACCTGGACACAACACCGGAAGTACGTAGGAGTTAATCTCTTACTCTCCGTAGTACGGAGTCCGTAACGAGGCATCTGAAGCACAGCAGTTGACTAGACGTCAGCGGCTTCCTGTCAGCCTTTCACCTTTTTACATTTACAATCTTATAAGTTGGAAGTTATAAGTATAAGTAGTTAAAATATTTACCCTGATCGAATTAGAATCACAAGGTAGAATTCCACACTTGCCTGACTCTTAAATATTATGGCTGGCAGCAGCACCAAGACTGTATACGATATTTTCCAAAGCATGGAGTATGGACCAGCAGCTGCCTCCACCTACACCACGGCACAGGTAACACATACAAGCTAAATCATGAAAGAGGAGGAGATTCCAACACTTTTAACACCTTAAAAGCATGATTTTTGTAGCACGTTGGTAAATGGGAATGTAGTGTTGCTACTTCTGCTGTGTTTGACTCATGTGAAGTTGATTAACAGTTTACTGACTCTTCTTCACAAGGCAAACATGTGACAGACTGTACAGTAATTAAAGTAAAGGCACATGCTTGCACACTGACCGTGGAAGAAACAATTTAACCCCCACTGCATGTTAGTTCTGTTTGCAAAATTACCAGGTATAAACTGTTATGAATAACAAAACCACACAACAATAGTTTAGATAAGTTACAACAGATTTTAACACATTATGCTACTTTTACTCACTCATTCACTACAATCTTTAATTCAACACCCTGAACAGCTTTCTTTATATGAGCACGCATTTACAAATCTGATGATGTCCAAACATTATTCAAACTTTTATCGACTTACTTTAGCAGTATTCACAAAGATCTGCATTGTCATTAGGGCTCCATGGCTGAGCTACAAGACATTCATCACTCAAATTAAGAAAAGTCTCAGCATGAGCTTAGAAGAAGCATCTAAATCAGACCCAGAAGTTAAGTGATGCTGTTCTGTGGAGTGATTAAGCCAAACTACAACTAGCCTCAGTGGTATGTCAGCAGGAGGAAGAATGAAGCCACTGTTGTGAAGAACTCCCCACCTACAGTGAAGCATAGTGGTGGATCACTGATGCTCTGGAAATCAGCAGAATGTAGAGGATGCGATGGAATCTATCAAAGATCAGGAAATCTTTGAAGAACAAATCTCCCCATCTGTGAGGAAGGCGAAGCTCGGGTGTCATCGAACATTCAAAAAAAGACAACGATCCCACGCATGGTTTAAAAAAAGTAATGGAATATTTTTGAGTAGCTGTCAGTCACCTGTATTGAATCCCAGAGAAAATCTTTGGTGGGATTTGAAGAAGGTGGTCGCAGCATGTAAACACAGATTTATTATTTAGTTATTATTTATTATTACAGAATTGGTATCTTTGAACTGTACTTGTGTGATTTGATTTTTGGAAACAGGTGAAAATCATATATATATATATATATATATATATATATATATTGCCATTCGACTCAATACTTAATAAGGCTCAAATTATTTTGCGGCTCACATCCGGAAACTCTCATGCACTGATTTTTCAGCATCATAATAATCTGTCCTCAGAGTCAAATCAGAGCGTTAAAGCTTCAATTCCAGATGTGTCCAAACACTGAATGTACAAGTTGGTCAGATAATTCAAATAATATTGAAACTGTAATGATATTTGTTGTCATAGATATCGATAGTTGACCTCTTCCCTGCAGGCGATGCAGATATAAGAGCAGCTCTAGTCTGGCCCATGCTGCCAAAATGATGATGGTGCAGAGAGCATCGGCTCTGAACTTTGTTCTACTGGCTGTAAATAGTTGACACGATCATTTGGTCCTCTGACTTTCTGTCCGTTACTGTCCAGCAGAGGTGGTGTCCTCCCAGCCAATCAGATGAAAGCATAGCTTTGGGTCTGTGATTGAGAAGTCAGATTTTGCTTTAAGACAAGGACTTGGTTATTCGTGTCTAGGGCTGCACAATCGTGCATATTTAGCTAGTCTCACAATTGAATTGCCTTATGTCTATTTTGTTTCACCATTATAGTACCAATCTAATTACAGTTCAGTAATACAAATACACCCGATGAAGAAGAAAATACATTTCTGGTCCTTTCATAGAAGGAGAAAATGCAATGCAGAGAAAAATGAAAATATCAATGAAGGAAAACGATGAAGAGACATTTCTTTGACATCTTTCTTATTTAGCTTCAGTTATGGCTACTTTCCTTGATGGACATGTGGCCAGTCTGTCAAACTTAAGTGAATTTGGTGGGGTGGTGGATCCAGAGACTGGTAGATTTGTGATTTCAGCAGTTCACCGCAACGTTTTAATACAAAATTAAGACATTTTCTCCCTTAAGAAACAGGCTCTCTCTTTCCAACTGGATTCAAAGCAAAATGTTCCAACAGTGATGTTTGACGTTGTGACATCATGATCCATAATGTCTACATCAATATGTGCTCAGTCAAAAGTTAGACTCCACCAGATGTGAAAATGTGTAACCTAAACTACCCTTTCACATCTTGGAGGACTAAAAAGAGGTTTTTAATTCTCCACTCAAAGCGGAATCAGGGCATCCAGATGACATCATTACCACCAAACATCAAACAGTGGGAAAAGACTTGGAGATGGTGAAGAAATATGACATTTCTTTCTCGTCAAACTGTTTTATACAGATGGCTGAAGGACATTATCACCATCATGGAAACTCATTGCAGTTAGACCATTATGTAATAAGTGTGACAGGCCTATTGGTGTCAATGGTAACGTTTTCTCCCTTGTTCAGTGCACTCAAAATAACCCCAACTGAGTTCACTGCACATTCACCTCCATCCTTCTGTAGTCAGAGCCATCAGCCTTATCATCTGAAATCGGATCAGTTAAATCCCACACTTAAATGGCCTTATGGCTCTAACAGTACTCCAACATTGACCCAAATCAACCACAGAACCGCACCTGTGAGAAGACCAAATCCATTGGCTTTATTAACAACCTCACTGGCACCGAGCTGTCGCTACCTTTAGCCGCTCCGCTAACGTTAGCTTCTTGAAACTTACCGTGTTCCTTGAGGTGAATCAATTTGAAGTGTGTGATTAAGGTGGTTGTGTCGAGCGTTATTTGGGGTTGTTCCTCCACAGCTTGGGGAAAACCACTGGTGTTACAAATTGCGAGCTTCTTTTAGTTTAGGTGCGAGATGCTTAGAGCCATCGAAGCTCATGCTTGGAATTTGTGTAACGGGCACCCAACCGGCCTCAGGTGAGACTGCTTTACTCAAACTAGGCCTCCTGGCGCCGATAGATCAGCACCTCTGGTTGTCATCCTACACCCAAGGAGCAACCCAACAGTGACCCCGCAAATGTTCTGTGCAGTCATCATAAAACAAAGGTCACAACCGCATGTTACTCCGTAGGGAACGGACACAACAATGACCAAACACAAGTGATCTCACTTGTGTTTGGTCAATGCAGAGGACCATTAACAAATTTGCAGGATAAAAAAAAAAGCAAAGACCGTGGCATGTGGTTGTGATCGGACACTCTGGCAAACAGAGTTGCTCTCCACACACTAACCCATTCTTTCTTCTCCATCAGGCCTGGTTGGAGCACCATTCCCGTTCTCTGGGTCTATTCATCGATGGAAAGTTTGTGCGTCCTGCCGACAGAGAGAGCAGCTGCCTGACTGATTCTAAAGGTGAGAGCTGACTCGTCTTACACTTTGTGCAGCCAGTTAGAGTAGAGTATCAGAAAGCACAGTTTAATGATTATTGCCTCAAACCATTTATAGTTGTATGTGGAATACGGTCCATCAGTTATTGATGTGAAGTGATTGAGCCTATCCCAGCTGACATTGGGCGATTGCCCTTTTGATTCGTGGCCGGAGCACCCAGAGAGAACCCATGGACACAGGGGCTGTGATTGATGATCCTGCTGACACTTCATTGGTGCATAACCATAATCTGTCATAAATAATTTCAGACATAAATCCATACTTGTAGAAAAGGAAGAACTCTTTCAATCCCCTGGGGGACATTTTGGCCATTACAGCAGCTCTAAAGTCGTAGAGGGACAATAGAACAAAAACATACCAAGAAACATATAAACCTGTTTATAGGGATAAATAAGGTATAAAAAATTACAAAAGATACCAAAATCGAGGAAGAAAAATGGATATAATTTAAAATATGTCCAATGCAGTTGTGCAATAGTGCAACCAGTGAAAATGTGGTTATTGTGAGGTCCAAGAGCTCAGCTTTTTTCTTTCTGATTTTGTTTTTTGCTTGTTTTTAGCGGTGGACTTGCAGATTTGCATATCTGAGGTGGAGGCTCTCCCAGTAATAGACTAGTTGCCTGTGTTCAGATTTGACCTCAAGGTCTCATGCCGTGTTTTCCTCCGGCCTCTTCCCTCCAGAGCCTCCTTCAGCCCGTCTCATAGTTCGACAAATGAGAACAAATACAGTGTTGATTTTCCTCAATCGTGTCCTTGCGGCGTAAGTTGCATGATTGTATGATAACATCACAGATTTTTCTCTCTGCCCCGTTTTCCAGGTGGTATCGTGTGCAGCATGGTGTGCGCCGTGGAGGAGGACATTTCCCAGTGTGCCTCCTCTGCAGTGAAAGGCTTCAGGACCTGGAGTGACCTGACCTGCCACCAGAGGGCCAAAGTTCTGCTCAGGTACGACAAACTCGCCTTCACGTGTTTTTACGGATCCTTAGTGCTGAAGGTTTGGGCCACATGTTGGAAATGACGGTCTTTGCGATCTCCACAGGCTGGTGAGCGTTCTGGGCCAGCACACGCTGTGTGTGTCAGAGCTGTGTGAGCTGAGCGGCGCCTCCTGCTCGCCATCCAACCTCATCCGACAGCTGCAGTACTACAGCAGCTGGGCTCAGCTCAGAGACACGCTCCTCACCAACTGGACACCATTAGGTGAGGTGATCAGGGCTGTTTGCTCAACGCCTGTGGTTTCATCTCCGTTAAATCTCATTTTGATCGTATTTTCTGTTTTCCAGGTGTGGTGGAAGTAGTTGTCTCTGATTACTGCTCTCTACATTCTCTTCTGATCAAGGTCCTGCCAGCGCTGGCCATGGGTAAAACACTGTTTACTGACCTTATGGTCCCTAACTTGAATTTTACACTCAGCGCATGACCACTGTGGGGAGTAGAAGCCCATCGGTCCTTAATGGGCCTCAAAGGAACAGACTCACCTCCATTTGCTCCAGAGACCTGTTCCCTTAAAGCGACAGTAACATTCATCGCCGTCTTAAAGAAAGCTTAAATGTTGATGCTTTCAACACAACAAAAATATCATGCTTACATGAACATGAATTCAATCAAAATATTTTAAGCTGAATCCCCAAGTAATTATTAACCCACTCTATGAAATCAATCATTTATTTCCATTCAGATAAAATGTCAAACAAAATACTGACTGCATTTATTTATAATAAATACAAATATATACTTGTCTGAAATTCATCATGATATAAAAATACCCAAAGAACTGGAAAAGTTTCACAGTTGCTTAAAACTCGGCAGTATCGTGTTTTAACAGACCAACGCTGCTCGACTGTCCGCTTTAAAAGAATTAAAGATGTAAATATGTAGAATACTTAAAAATACATTTTGCTATAAAGTTGAAAACCAGGACCGGAGCGAATTGTCACATCTGAGAAGCAGAAAATCATAAATGTTCACATTTTTATTGCTCTATAATAAGTAGTCTGCTGGCCTGAAGGTGACCCGTCTATCAGGACTGAAAATAGGGAATTTTTGGAAACTTTGGAAACGTTAGTAATAAAAACATTAGTAATATGAAATAAAAAAGGCGTATCCTTCATCTAGCACTCAGTGCAGCACCTTGAGTGTCTAGAGTCAGTCTCTGTCTCTCTCTCTCTCTCTCTCTCTTTCTAACCCTAACCCTAACCCTATATATATATATATATATATATTGAACAAAGCGATAGCCTTAACACTAACCTTCTTATAATGCTATCATTATCCATTAGCATCAACCGTTAGCAGGGTCACCCCTATTCAAATTGGGGCTCCAAGCGGAAAATGGTTATGGTGCGGCGTTCTAATTCATAACAAAACCTGAATTCTCTCTCCGTCAGAGCAGATGAACTCTGTTCACCATCTTGGGTGCGCACAGTGTGTTGGTTAAAATTGTATTAACACTGTGAGACCTACTGAATGATCTGAGTAGGGGTCCACCATGTGCTGTGGTGCCCTACGCAACTGTATTGTCTGGGTATAGTGAGGAACTAGCCTGACTGTTAAAGCGTAAGCTTTAGTTATTAAAACGATTTGGTTGTTGCAGCTCAAACTAAATCCAAAATTTTGTGCCATTTTCTAGGCAACTCTATCATCATCGTGCCGGGTCGGATCAACGCCCCTCCAGCGCTCCTCTTGGCCCAGCTTTTTATGGCAGCAGGACTTCCTGCAGGGGTTTTGAATGTTTTAACAGGAGGGGACATTTCTCTGGGGGCCAAAGTGGCCCAGAGCCCCTGCATCACTTACGTCACCTGCAGCGGCAGGAAGCAGGTGTGGATTCTAACAACCTCCCTTCACATTAAATCAGTTTTTAATTTATCAGAATATTGTTAAAGCTCCTCTCCTCTGTCAGGACGGCGTAACGCTGTGCAAAGCCACGGCAGGGATGGGTGCTCACGTCTCTGTGTCCCCCTGCATCGGAGCTACGTGTCCCTTCATCATCTTTGAGTCTGCTGACATCGACAGCGCAGTGGATGGAGTGATGGAGGCCGCCTTCAAGAAGAAGAAAGAGGTTAGAGGAGGGAGTACGCCTCATCCGGTCCCGTCAGACCTCCATGTCTCTAACAGCCCTCTCCTCCTCTCCCCCCTCAGGTTCACTGGCAGCTGTGTGTCCAGGAGAGCGCGCTGGACAGAGTTGTGGCCCGCCTAAAGCACCGTATTGCAGGGATGAAGGGTGTGGCCCTGGTCAGCGATGAGGACCGGCTTCTGGTGGATGCTGCAGTACACGAAGCACAGCAACAGGGGGCAACGGTTAGTCATATATACCATCAAATACCTTTTTATCGGCTCAAACAACCAAGATCATTACTTCCTTTCCCAAATATAACCCAAAATTATTCTTGAGAATGAGAAGAGCAGTCTCTGAAGGATTTAACCTTTCACCAAAAGTGTCTCTCGTTCTTTTTTAGAGACTCCTTAGCCTCTATGACATGCTGGAAATATGATGCATAACCAGACACCAGCTTTTGACAGCATTCCTGAGGAACTGTAGCCCATTCCCCGTAGACAAAGGTCTCCGGTTCCGGAATATTCCTGGGTTTACTGCCGCAACCACCTTCATGATATCCCACCAAAGATTTTTGCGGGGATGTAAATGAACGACCACTCGAGAATGTTCCGTAACTTCTTCTGGGACGAAACCTTAGTGGACTTTGATGTCTGCTGGGGATATTTGTCATTTTGGAATGATAAACAGACACACACACACACACACACACACACACACACACACACACACACACTTCCTATGCTTTTGGGGTCGAATCATGCTCGGTTGAAGAAAAGTGTTGATGATCTCAAAGAAATTGCGTAAACTTGTAACCTTAAATTAAAGTCAGTATTTCTGAATGACAAATGTGTCTCTTGTGAGAGGTAATAACCAGGGGGTTTCATCGGTTTGAGACTAATGTAGTCAGTAAAAGTAATGTTTTATGATTAATCCCTTGTGTGATTTTGTATTATGTAGAGAATAATCAGGAAATTGGGAATTTTAAACAAGTCTACAGAAGGGTTCTCACTTTTATTCATCTTACTTTCTCTCTCTGGTCCCCAGTTGGTCCAGTCCTACCCAGCCCCCCCTTCAGGCGCCACATACCCGGCGACGGTGCTCTGCGGGGCGGCGCCCTCCTCTCCGTTTGTGGTCAACCCCGCCCCCGGACCACTGCTGCCTCTCATGACCTTCAGGAGCAACACTGAGGCAGTGACCCTGGGTAGGAGAACACCTGTGGATGTAGTCACCTGATATGAGGGCTCTCACACACAACCACATTTCCAGATTTAGTTTTTAAAGATAGGATTTCTATGCATCCTATCCTCATTGATTCATTCTGGCAGTGATGTGATAAACAGAAATATTTGAGTTTGTAGCAGTGTCTGATTTAATCTTCCATTAATAGCAGCTTCTCCGTTCAAGGCTTCATGTTTGAATGTTGACTTTCTGCTGCTTGAACCACAGTCAGAGTCTGTTCTCCACAGGGAACCACAGTCCTCATGGCCTGGCAGCCTCCATCTGGACCGAAGACCTCACGCTGGCTCTGGAGACGGCTAAGACGTAAACACATTCACTCAGACATGTTTTCATTTCCATCTTCCTCACCTGTCCCTTCTTCCACTTACTTTTTGTGTGTTTCTTTACCTTTATTTTTTATTCCCTATCATTTATTTTCTGTACAAACATAAATATACATGTACATACGATGTCCGTACTTCCTTCCGACATTAATCACTTCTCGCAAACTAAACTCATCAAGCTTTACACGTACATTGTCTACGATCTGGACACACGTTTTAAATTACTCTTAAGGATTGTCTTCTTGTGTGGACCAAAAACTTCCTCCTCCAGCGACACCAAACTGAAGGCATAGATTAAATGAGTTTGATACGATTACGATACGATGACGTACGATTTAAGAAGGTCTCAGGGGACGGATCAGGTCTTAAAGGTACATTGTGGAAAAGTTGGGGGCACCTTTTGGAGTAAATGGAATATATCATTAATAATAGTCAGCTGAAGATAAAAATATTTTTATTATGTTGGTTTGGAAAAAGAAAATATTTCCGGAGGGAATATTCAATGATGGCAACCTTTTTTCTTTTTTCCATTGCCGATGACCCAGATGGATAAACTTGGATCTGAATATAGAGGGATTTGCGTGCGTTTTTTTTGCTGGATAACTAATTTTCAGTTTTGACAAACGTTTGAACGTATTTATTATTTAACACAAGCCGAAGCGAACGTGGACCCTTGACATCACAGCAAACATGGAGACCCAACTTCAGAAACTGTTGAGAGGTAAATGGTGAGGTCCGGCAATCCGCCCAGGGGATCCAATTCGGCAGCCGTCTGACAACCGACAGTCACTCAAACGTCACTCCTCACAGGGAGCGATCGCTCTAACAACCATCTGTGGTCCGCTGAGTCGCATTCATCAGTTTAGCTCTGAATAGAGTCGAGTGTTCACACTTACCGCCCTTTTTATTGTGGTTAAAAGTTAACCTGAAAATACTTTCCCCACAGCTCCAAAAGAGAAAGAGAGAATTTATTGAGTTCCTATGGGGACTTTAAAGTTAATTAAATCTGTAGGACACACAAGCGTTCCAGAGCATGACAGATATGATTAATGTGAGTTACACCTGTGTCTTCCTCATTTGTGAAGTCAAAGCAATATCTGTGAAAGAAACTCTTAGATTCAGACTTCTTTTTTATCCTTATAATAATAATAACAATAATAATAATGTATACTTTATCGATCACTTAGTCGTACAAGTACAAGTTATACACGGGACAACATCGTAAAATACATTTTCTCTATTCGACTCCTCCCTGGCGGAGCAGTTATGCTGTGAAACAATTTAAAATGAGTATCGTCTGAGTCTAGCTGCACAGTAGCTGAGGGAGTGAAGGATGTGGAGTAGAAATCTCTTCTCCTCATGGCCACATTATGACATCAGAGTGAATTTGGCCAAGAAGATTTGATTGGCTAGTCATTTTTCTGTTATAACTCATCACCATGTTTCGACCAAAGGGAACCCACATCTCCCCGCTGAACTTTAATGATATTGGAGGCTGGTTTCCCCTTCACGGGACAAACCATTAAACCAGCAGGTAAAAGAGAAGCTTTAAAGAAACGACTGAATAAACGACTGATAAAAGTAACATAAAGTCATATCACAGACAGAAAAAGAATCAAGCCTCTGCATTAAATGAATCCTTTGAGTTTACATCAAACTGTAGTTGTGACTCAAACTCAGAAGCAAGATACTTTCAGGATTCCACAACTTCAACATTTTCATTATGAATATTGTCCGTTTGCAGCGGGTCACTATTCCGCCTACAATCAATGATGAGCTCCCTGGTTAATCCATACTGACGTTTTGCTCCTCTTCCTCCCTGTCAGCCTGTCCGTGGGCTCCGTGTGGGTGAATTCCCACTCGGTGTCTGACCCCTGTATGCCAATCTCAGGTCACAAAGACAGCGGCTCCTGCACAGACGGAGGACAGGAGGTGGGTTTCACTCGCTCTGTTAGAACAGGGGGAAATATTGTGAAATGTTAATTAACCTTAACAGTATATTGATCATTACCATCACATTACAATAATGGTGCAGTTCTGAATCTGATCTGAAGCTTGTTATTAGCAAGCTAAGTCTATGCTTAGTGCATTTTAATCCGTTTTCAGCCAAGCCGACGCAGTAGGGAGAGGAGAAACGGGTATCGCTGGAGCAGTAATGATTTCAGATTCCTTGATTGTCATCGTACAGAATAGAACAAAGTTCTGATGCTCTGTTTGAAACGAGGCTTTGTACCGTACCAAACCAACTAAGTCAGTCTAACATGCTCGCATACATTCTTCACGACCGGCTGTTCCCTTAAATCGGCTCACCACAGGATCTTCCTCGGTCACACCAACCAACTGCATGTCCTCTTTCACCACATCCAGAAACCTCCTCTTTGGTTTCCCCTTTTCCCCTGTGGGCGGTCCCGTTCAAACCCCCGGGAAGCATCTTGGGTTCAGGGTCTTGCTCAAGGACCCTACGATACATAAACTTGCTTGGTCCCCTCCAATCTCTCGGCTATCCCTCCTCTTCACGGGTCCAAACCATCTCAACCTGGCCTCTCTGACTTTGTCTCCAAGACGTCGAACCTGAGCCTGGGTGCTATGCCGGATGTCCCTCCTGACACCACCATCCCCAATTTATCCAGGCTAGGGACCCCTTGTGGCTTGATTACTCACATTCTACAGTACAAGAAAATATTGCCAGCACTGCATAGTAGAATTAAATATGAATAATTGAAGAGGAAGAAGAAATAGAGAAAGTAATGGCAACATTGCACAGAATTGTAGGACATTTTCGAATTGTTTCTTCTCTGCTGTCCGCCAGGGTCTGTACCAGTATCTACGCCCGCCCTCTTCGTCTTCTCCTCCTCTACCTCTCTCCTCTCCTGCCGCGATGGATTACTCCAAGTTTGGAACAGCAGCGTCTCCAGCCGTCATTCCTGATGATTCAGAGCCAAGCAGGTCAGTTGGCCTCCCCTTTACTTTGAGTCGCGTTTATAAGGCATCAATGCTGCATAAGTAGCATAGAATGTATAAAAGTACTTAAATACAAGCATTGATGGTGCAGTCTGTAAAGTTTAAGCGGATCTCTTTGTATTTATGGGATATAATATACAAACTATGTGGATGTATAATAAGCAGAAAATAAGAAACCTTTTTCTAACACTACCTTAGAATGAGACTTTTGTGTCTGGATATGGGGCGGGTCCTCTTCCGTGGAATCCGCTATGTTACTCTCATGTTTGTACAGTAGCCTTGAACGGACCATCCGAACACTCTCTCGCTCTAGAGAGTGATTTTCAGGTTGTGAGGTTGAAGTGGCAGAAGGACGATGAAGATTTCTTCACTTCCAAAAAACCAACGCAGTATATGCAGTAGATAATGAATAAGTCTGACCCTGGACCGTCGCCGCACACTCTCTACTCCCCGGAGGAGGAGAGGACAAGGCCCCACGATGGGACTGTGAACCCCAATTTCAATAACTGGAAGATCATACTTGTTATTTATGATAAGAAAAAGCAAGAGAGCGTAAAACCTCGCCATCATAGAAGAAAAACACCCAACAACCAACTCGTGAAACTGCTGGGAGGGAAACTGGTGTGGTAGATCAACCCAGTGGGTGAGGGCTGGCCACTCCGGGCTGGAGGATCACCTCGCAGGACCCGGCTGGCCCTCGTGAGCACATTTCCACCACTGCTCCATCGCAGAATAAATAACTAAATACCATTTCTCAATATACCTACCTATCTAAAGGAACCCCATCACTTGACAGGATAACAATTACCTCATTTTCTCACTTGAAGGCGGCCATAGATTCTAGTACATTAGAATGTGGAACATCACTGCTTGATGACACTAAATTTTACAGACTGCATCTTTAAGTCACATTTTCTAAGGTATTGTAATGCCTCATAGCTGAATAAGTAGCATATAATATAAATATCTACAATGTTTTAGGAGATTATTTTCTCTGCTGTCATCACTTTCTTCTCGTAGTTCATTCCTCTCAGCTCACACCTTTTCATGCCCTCCTCTCTCCTGCCGCCCCAGTGCTCCAAAGTCCTTCCTGCAGTTTGTCGCTGGTAAGGCGTGTAAATCGGTGTCTGGCTGCAGTGTGACTGTGCCGTCCCCAGGGGGCAGCGGTGTGTTGGCTTATTGTCCAGATGGAGGCCGGAAAGATGTTCGGAATGCAGTAGAAGCTGCTGTCAAAGTCCAGCCAGGGTGAGACCTTTGCTACACAAAGACACAAACATTCAACATGTTCAGTCCATCCAAAATACATAAAGAAGTTCATGGGTTGTTTTTTTGAACTTCACAGCCCTCAATCAAACTTAAAAATCAAATGAAATGTAAGGTTACACAATTTCTGCTATAAAGATGTAAAATGTTTTTACTGCACTCTGTGAGCAGCGGACAGATGAGTGAACATAAGGACACTGTCTTCACCAAGATTACAGTTATCACTCATGCTTAGTCATCCGTGGAATGATGATTACGCTATAAGTGAGAGGGGGAGGGAGATGATAGCAATAATAAATTGCATAATAATGGAATAAGTATGTCATTTTTTATAGATAATCATAAATCCGAGACAGAAGAATCGACGATGTTTCAAATGACAACAAAACAAAGTCAGATATTCATTCGTTTGTCAAATAGATCAAAACAAATAATAATAATAATAATAATTTGAATAGGTCACGATGAAGTGGCGAGATTTAAAGTTTTGAAGGGAGTCAATATTACGGATATCTGCTGGGAGGAATTCTAGAGGCGACAGGTTGAACAGCTCTGAAGCCAATGGTGGTCAGTCGGGCGAACCGTGAGCAGCACAATTCTGAAATCAGTATAGAGTTCAACAGGAAGCCAATGAAGCTGCTGAGTGACAGGATCAAGGCGTCCAGAGGAAGGACTTCTGGTAATGATCCTACACCTGGCTTCTTATTTATCCTCGGTGATTCCAGCCAATTGTTGTTGTTATTGAATATTCGCCCCCGATGAATTGAGCCCAACCGCTCTGTTCAGTTCCCATCAGAAACCACCAAACAGTAAATGCTTAGCATCCTAGATGTTTTAGTATCCTAAATCAGGAATTCAACTGAACGTGTGATGCAAAAGCCCATCAGCATTGAGGTTCTCCAAACAGCCCGTGTCCAGTTGTCAGTACGTACTAGGATCATTGCAGCTGTCCACCTACAGATACTGTTGTGACTTCAGACTTTATGTCTTCGGACATATCTGTGACCTCACTGCAAATTCAAAGCAGCAGTTGTGTTTGCGTCAGTCACTGTTTATAACAGAGACACAGTGGTGAAGAAACGTTTGTAAATATCCAAAACTAACTCTGAGAACGATCCTAACGGGCCAATGACTTCACCAAAACCAAGCCCGATCTACTGATTGTGAAGTCAGAATCATTCAAATGATACAGGTAATAATCCATCATCCTACCAAAGACTAAACATAGACGTTAGAGGTGCTTAAGCCGAATTCTGCCTTCACAGAAGACTGGCACATGTTTACAACCCCCTGAGCTATTTGCGTTTATCACCAGACAAAGTTCAACATGACCCATTTGCTGTGTCATAAACCGTTCATCAACACAGTCCAGGAGTGTCAACAGTTAGTTTGGACTGATAGCCGATTAAAACAAAATTCTCCTTGTCAACACTGCAGGACATTCATGCTTTTGACTTTTAACCACCAATCCCAGATTACATTTTAACTGATGTAGTCAAATGCAACCTGACAAACTGGTTTGTTTCATAATGGCTTTATTTCTTTCCCAATCCTCTAGCTGGATGAAAAAGAGTCCCTCTGCACGCGCTCAGTCACTCTACGCTCTGGCCAAGGGTCTGGAGGCGAAGAGGCGGGACATCGCTGCGTCAGTCAGTGTTCAGTTAGGCGTTTCATTGGACGAGGCTGAGAAGGAGACGGAGCTCAGCATCAACCGGCTCAGTGATTGGGCGGCTTACTGTGACAAAATCCAAGGAGGAACTCTGGTGGATATTTCTCTTTTAATGTTAAATAATGTTAATATTAAAAAAAAAAAAAAATCTCCATAATGAAGAAATGATCTTTTTGATCTCCACACTGCATTTAAATCTCGGTCCATCCCTCCCCTTCAGCCTGTGCCACAGTCTGGATCCGCCTTATCCCTCCCAGAAGCCCTTGGAGTAGTGGGTGTGGTCCTCCCTGACAAAGATCCCCTCCTCTCCATGGTAACGCTTCTTGGTGCCACCATTGCCACAGGCAATGCCGTCATCATGATCCCCAGCCAGAGATGCCCACTCCCAGCCTTGACATTCATTCAGGTAATCACTGAGATGCTAAACTGTCAAGCAGCGAGTGAATAAAGGAGAGTATCAGAACTTCTCAGCACAAAAAACAGTAAAAATGCAGGAGGGTGTATCAGCAGATGCCGGTCACCCAACCTCTGTCAAACTGTGGGACAGGATACAGACACAACATCTCAGCTTTATCCAATACTGCCTTATGACCACCAAAACTTTATATTTAATTCTAAACAGGTCAACACTAGTAGTTTGCACCATGATGGGCTGCAACAGTTTGAACCACCTGCTATGTAAAGAAATACAATTCAATTCAGGCACCAGTCAGACTCGGCATTATCAAGAGATGAACTACTTCTGATGACAGAAAATTTACTTATTGGAAAACGCAGAATTGTCATAAATTCTTAGCCAAGGCTTCGGCACTTAAACATCACTGAAGATCGGTTTAGTTTAAATACTCCATATAAACACCCTCAATGGAATAAAAACACAAAAACTGTTTCAGAGAGGTAGTATAAACCTTTCCATATCGATCAGAAGAATAACCACACTATGTAAATTATGGAAAAAAACGCTTCCTGCGTGTCCCAGGCGTTGCAACTTCTCGTGAACGACTGTGTCGTTAAATGCGTCGGGGCACCTAAACACCAGATCTTGTTAGATCACAACATAAACAGTCGACACAGAATCTTCAGTCGGAAAGATTGAAGGGTGAATCAGAATGAAGAAAAGTTACAACCAAATGGCATCTTTCCCTTTCACTGATATTAGCTCTAATTCTCATTCTAAGCTCGTTCTGTAAGTCAGTTGAGCTCAGAAGGTTGGGCTGATAGGTACAGCTGAGTGTCGTCTGCATAGAGGTGGAAAAATGATAACAGAGGAATTTAAAGAGCTCGGTGTTGGTTTATAAATAACAAGCAGGAAATAATCAGAAGTTAAGTTTTTTTTATGCATTTCTGAGAGAAATGTGTGAAAATTCTGTAAAATATTACAACAATAAAACAACTTCAGTGCTTGATCGTTTGGCGTAGACAGTTACATGAAAAATGTTCACTAGAACCCGTTCTTATTTCTGAGTTTGGGTTAGGCATAAAGAAATAAAGTAGAGCCCAGAGCAGACTTAAGCTTCTCCATACTCTTCAGAGCTGCACAGACATGTCACTAACGGTCAGAGATTACGCCCGTCTACATTTCTGTAAACACTGATATTATCTTTACAACCCATATCCTCTTCCTCCTTCTCCTCTTCTTCCTCAGGTGCTCCAGTCTGCAGACCTGCCTGCAGGTTTGGTAAATATCATAACAGGAAGTAGAGACCAGTTGACAGCGGCTCTCGCTAACCACAGTGTCATCAAGGCCATCTGGTACTGGGGCAGTGCTGAGGTGAGGAATAAACACCTACTAGGATTAAGTCTCACTCTGACAGACAAACTCTTTTATCGCCCACTTCTACCGCAATGTCACCTTCACCTCTGCTCCCATTTCCTGCCCCAGGGCTGTCAGTACCTGCAGTACACCTGCACCAGCCCCCTCAAAACCCTCCACCTGCACCGGCAGAGTGACACGGAGGTGAACGAAGGAGGGAACCACTGGACCCATGCCTCGCTCCTGGAGGAGGTGTGGAGGAATGCAGTCCAGTGGAAGAGCGTCTGGATTCCTACGGCGTAAAGAGACGGAGGGGAGAAGAGTTCCTGGGCTCAGCGGGTGGAGTTTAGCCGTGACCTCACGTAGGATCAACATTAACTGTGAAAGTTAAAAAGTTAACGTAAAAAACTAATAATATCAGCGAGTAACCCTACTTAGCCTCCAGGTGATTAAAAAAATCAATCCAATCAATGACACGCTTTCGTAGAACATTAAATATGTCTTAAAGGTCAACACCTCTTACATACGGAAAATTGATTTCACTGGTGTGTAATTCTGGCCACAAAAAGGCTAAACTATGACCAAAAAACTCTGATGTTATTTTTGTGCCTCATTCAGACTTATAGGATCAATTTTGAAGATAAAATATTAAGTTGTGAAAAACAAAAACATCCAGCTCTGCTTAAAAAAAACAAGATCTCCGCCCAGTTTTATTCATTTCTTTTCTCAAACATCTGCTCTGTGCGCTCAACGCTGCCCGATCGCTGGCTAGACGTGGCGTTCAAGTGATCGTGTGTGTCCCAGTGATGGGATGTGTTCCAGTGATGGGGTGTGTCCCAGTGATGGGGTGTGTCCCAGTGATGGGGTGTGTTCCAGTGATGGGGTGTGTCCCAGTGATGGGATGTGTTCCAGTGATGGGGTGTGTCCCAGTGATGGGGTGTGTCCCAGTGATCGGGTGTGTCCCAGTGATGGGGTGTGTCCCAGTGATGGGGTGTGTTCCAGTGATGGGGTGTGTCCCAGTGATGGGGTGTGTTCCAGTGATGGGGTGTGTTCCAGTGATGGGGTGTGTCCCAGTGATCGGGTGTGTCCCGGCGTACAGAAAAGAGATATTCAGGGGAAGAAATGACATGTGATGTATCCCCACACGTGTTCACTGACCAATGAGGTCACAGCGCAATGAATCATCTTTTTCTATAATTAATTACTCTTAATTAAGCCTGACTATCCCTAATTTTTGCACGTATTCTCGTTACCTCTCAAAGACTCCTTACTTGCTTCTACCTCACAGGTTTGTTTACGAGAGCCGTCAGGTGATCCGAAAAAAGAATCCAATCAATTACCTGCTTTGTAATTAATCAAAATGAATTGCATGTATTCGGTACTGGCCACGAAAAGCATTTATAAATGTCTTGAAGGTCAACGTATTTAATTTACCATTCAGAGTATCTATTTCACTGTTTATGAGAAATTCTGTCCAAGAATGTAACTTCAAGAGAAAGAGTTCTTGAGCAAAGAATAACTGGACCAGAGAGGAGATATATACCTGCTTTAGTAACACTCTGCATCCACTGGGATGGGATTCATTTAGCAGTAAGTAAGATATTAGATGAATTAACTAAACACTTAAAGCAGACGGGTGTTCATTAATACTTACTGTAAAGGGTTGAACTGAAGATTCAACACCAAACATGACTTTCTACCTCTTCCTTTTTCTAGCAGATCTCTATTTCTCTTTTATTAGTCATAATAGCTCTTCTTGTTTTTGGCCAATATTCACCTTGTCATTCATATTCACCTCTGGATCAGTATTTTTCTTTGCCACGTGTCAAGAGTTACATCGAAGAGCCTGTATTTGTGTCAATTAAATATATCTGTTGGATTTAAAATGGTCATTTTCACTTCAAATTCATTCCATGAATCCTTGTCTGTCTCAGAGTTCTGTCCATCAATGAGCAAAAAAAAAGTCACTCCATATCTTTATTACTGCACAAAAATGGCACAAAGCAATCAGCCATTCAAGTATTCCTGTCAAACATTCTTGAATATTATCTTTATCGAGTCTGCGTGTGCTTCAGAGTAACAGTGTCTAAAAACAATCATTAAAAGACAATTTAATGAATTAACTGGCTTTTGCTGATTTGAATTCTAATGACTCTCTGATCTCTTTTTCATACCAGATCCACAAACCTGTCGTGAGAAATGATGTCTGCAACATGAAAACAAAAAACATTCCACACTCTCTTCAACATATATATATATACATATATATGTATATACACATATATATATATATACATATGTATATACATATACATATATGTGTATATATGTGTATATACATATATATATACACATATATGTATATATATACACATATATGTATATATATGTGTGTATATACACATTATGTATATATATATGTATATATACACATTATGTTTATATGTATATATAAACGTGTGTATATATATATACGTGTATATATATGTTTATATACACATATATATGTATATATGTATACACACATATATATATACATAATGTATATATGTATATATATATGTATATATATATATATAAATACACATTATGTATATATATACACATATATATATACATATATATATATATATATACACGTGCATATATATATACACATCATGTGTATATATATAAATATACATGTATATATATATATATGTGTATATATATATATATGTGTATATATATATATGTGTATATACATACACATAAATATGTATATTTACACGTATATATACATACACATACACATATTGCATTTATGTTACGATCTTATCTTTATTTCCTCTTGGTATCTTTTTCCAAATCAATGTATATATATGTATATATATATATATGTTTATATACACACATATATATATGTATATATATGTATACACACTTATATATATACATAATGTATATATGTATATATATATACGTATATATATGTATATATATATAAATACACATTATGTATATATATGTATATATATATACACATATATATATACATACACATATGTGTATGTATATATATATATATATACACACACATAAATATGTATATATATATATATATATATATATATACCCGCGGAGCAAACGGGTTCAGGGTCTTGCTCAAGGACCTTACATCCTGTAGACTACAGGAACAGTCTAGGGATCAAACTGTCAAACTTCCAATCAGTGGACGACTACTTCACCTTCTGATCAAGGACTGGTGTATTTACTGTACAGTTTCTCATCTCCTTGTGACGCTGATAGCCCTCATGTTCCTGTTTTCATTTCCCCCAAACCGGTTCAGGCCAGCAGAGTGGTGAGCAAAACGTCCAGACATTCCCCGAAACAGAACATCCCATTCACCACCACTCTTAGAAAAACAGATGTGGAATGCTGAGTCACAACAATGACACAGCACAAATCCTTGAGTTGAACAGCATCTTGCAGTCACATGAGCGAGACTAGGATGTACTAGACAGATGTGGGCGGGCCTCTGCAAAACTGCCGAGTCACTGGCTGAAAGGGCCTTGGGAAGTTCAGAGTCAATAAATGATACAAGATCAACTGATTCTGTGGGACTCACTAATATTCAGTTAACTTTGTGTACTCACAAAGTACTAACTGTGTTTTCTTTTGCTGTGTGTTTAGTCTCGGTGTTTTGACAACAAACATACTAAATATACATTGAAATATTCCGTTTTTTCAATAATGCTGTTATTTGTTTCAGCAACTTTTCACAAAACGGTTCTGACAAAAAACAGTGGCAATTCATGAAAACATGCAATAATACTGTGGAAAAGTCACCGCCTGCTTCGGTGGTAGTCGTGACCAGTCCAAAGCACACCTGAGTCAGGTAATCATGCAGTTAAATCTTAATATGCCACACCTGTCACGTAGGCGGATAATCCTGGCAAAGGTCTCACAAAAAAAGAGATCTTTGTTTTTATTGTGAAAAACTTCTGAACCCTTTCAGAAGTTTCTTACTGCGATAAAGAAGAGAACATTGTTGCATTTATCTTACGATCTTATCTTTATTTCCTCTTGGTATCTTTTTCCAAATCAAGATTCACGCAAAAGATTTACGATTTAATTTAACCATTGAAGAATGAGGCATCAGTCAGTGGTGGGATGAGATTTCATCATGTAGAGAGAACTAGTTAAAGCACGATAAAAACACAGATTCACAAGTGCAAAAACATTGTCTGGCATTGCTGAGTCAGTTTATTATGGTCTGATAAAGGCAATAAAATGAAAGATAAGTCATGCCTGATTTTGATCCCCAGCTCTGCAGAGGACAGACTCTGTTTATCACAGATTACATCATGCTTAACAATGTTTAATCCAAACTTTACTTCACACGTAGCCTAAAGGACAAAACCCATCTTGCTTTCTAAAAACATATCTCTCACGATTATTTTCCGGAGCATAACTTAAAAATACTTTTACATTAAACTACCTATACACACAAAACAAGTCCTAATTAACTATTACAAGTCCTAATTAACTATTTTTATCATTATTTCTTGTCAAATATTTAATGAAAGAGAATTCTGATTAAAAGGCACAACATAAACAATGTATTTCTTGAAACACAATGTCTTCCCAAGGCAGATAATGGGACATAATCTTTACTGTAAGCCAGAGGTAGGCTATAGTACAAGATTTCTCACAGGTTTACTTCCATTATCAGGCACAAATGAGATTTTCTGGAGTTTTCCAAAGAGATACAATAGATTATTGACCAGATGATAATACATTTCTAATTGACTATTGTCTAGTTGGTGACTGGAGATATCAATAAGTATTTATTATTACATAATCCATGGCAGTCATGTTGAAACACTTCATTGCACACGTGTCACATGATGTATTTCGACAGGATGGAGACTTTTTGTAGTTGTGTCATCAGCGGTACATTTTCCCACAATTGCTGCATAAATTTGAAAAAAAAAACAACGACCCTCGAGCCCCTTTTTATTTTAGCAGTGACAGGACTTCTCAGGCCGTCGAGACTCTGTGCCGTCTGCGTTGAGGAGCTGCGGTATTTAGAACTGCAATAATAAGACACCTTGGTTTAAAGCACATAATCAGCAGTTTTTAGACACTGTAGTGTATTTAGGTCAACATGTGATAGCTGTATAGGCCTAATGCCATTCACTTTATGGCTTCCTAAGATCTATAGATTGTGTTAGGAGAATATTTGTCAACACTACAGTGCTAGACCATCTTTAGCTATTTAGTAGGTTGGTCATTCAAATTTCCCTAATACCTGAGTGTTTGGGATCAATATATCAACCAAGAAACCATGAGAGTCGACCTCCAGCATCTTCTTTCTGCCAACTTTGTATCAGCAAATGACTCAGTAGATTTCTACAATAAATCCCTGAGTAGCATCCTGGATCGTCACGCCCCTGTAAAAACTAGAACAGTCACCTTCTCCCGCTCAGCCCCCTGGT